>JAHTLZ010003526.1:67837340-67848493 GCA_023846285.1 Phrynocephalus versicolor
TGTGTGTATTATTGTTCAAGTAGAGAAAGGACGAATGCTCCTGGGAGAACATGGCTACAGTTGAACAAAAACAGAGTGTTACAGGTCACCATAACTAGCACTTAGTGAAGTCACAAATACATCTGTGGCAGCAGCAGCAGTACCAAGGTCAAACACACATCAGCCAAGAGATGCTTTTCTGCTTGTTTGTTAGATAATGACAATCAAGCACATGAACCCTCTCTATTTTTGCTGGGTTTTGGAGAGCTCATTTCAATAATACCCAACAATGCTTAGTCTGGCCACTAGCTTGGAAGACCTGCCGCGATTAATTACAAACTATACCAAATTGTTATTTTAAATGGTAAAGGTATGTCAGGCAATACTGCTTGCAGCAATCAAATAAGCATTTCTTTGCCCTCCTGCACAGTGACATGTGTGCCGCTGTTCCTTTAGCTAAATACACTGTTTTAAATAACATCAATAACAAAATTTATTTATTTCAAACATTTTTATCATGCCTTTCTCCTTAAAAGGACCAAATACACTTTTCAAACCTACTATAACAATGCCATCATATTAATTTCATTCAGTCTTGTGAAAACACCTCAGTATATTATCTGTGTAGCACACAAGTCACAAAACTAAATTTAAGAAGCCCTATCTTGTAACAGAATTAGATCACAGACAAAAGCATGGCTACATACACAGTTTAAGAACAGGTTCTAACAAAAAAGGTGCGGTATATGAAAATCTGTATTTAAAAAACCTGGGGAAGTGCTTTATTTTAGCATACTTATTTTGAAGGAGGAGAGTAATTCCCCCAACTATTGCAATCTAAGCTCAAAGGCATTTTGCATGGCTTTTCTTTCCAGTGTATAAAGAATCCACCCACCCACTGCAATTGAGATTCTAAATTTATTTTATTTTATTTTCACAGACAACCACTCATTTGTGGAAATACAATTGTGCTCATTTTTTAAAATCAGAAGCAATCCTTTTAAAAGCACAATTCTCTTTTCAAGAATGGAAGCTCCCTGTATTTACAGGTGAAAACCTTAGGACTCATACCTATCAGAAAAAACATACAATCTCCTGGAAGCTGACTGACAGGGGTTGGATGGCACAAGTGCTCTATCAGTGAAGGGGAACACTGGCCTATAAGATGGTTGTATTAATAGCAGAGGATAGCCCTAGATACCTGTGGAAAATTCCATGGGAGGGGACATTTTGCTGGTGGTGGTCCTGGCCACAGAATAGGGTGAAACAAGGCCTTTCGGGCAGTCCCAGGACATCCTGGGACCTACTAGATCTAGAGTCTTTTCAAACTAGGCCACAACAACACTTGTGGGCTAGTTTCAATTCAACAATCCAGGATGGGTTTGGTTTTTTTGTTTGTTTGTTTTTTGTTTTTTGAAGGCAGAAAATAAACACTTTAGGATAATATTGGCCTCTCCTCTCTCACAGAATCACCACAAGTTTTGACAAGCTGCAGATCTCCTGCCGGGTGCTTCCCCTTCCCCTTTAAGATCACTCTCTTAATTGTTAAATGTAACCATGATTTCAGATTTGTATTAGAATTTGCAAAAATACTGATTCCTCAGGAACCTCTAATGTGGGCTCCTTATGTCTGATTCGGATGTCACTAGCATAGAAACTGACCGCTCCCATTGTGGTATGTTCTGGCCAAACTTCTGTGATATCACCTATGGAAGAAGTTTATCTCAAAGAGGCCAGCAAGGATTAATGAAGGAACTCACGCTTGTTATTGAATCTCTAAATACCTATTCTTGAGCCTCCTTTGTATTTTAGCTGGGCCTTTTGCAGCAGAAACATAAATTTCTGTCCTCAGGCAGGGCACCAACATCTGTGTGGCCCTTGGAGCTGAAGAGCAACTCTGTCCCATATACTATCCTGCCTTCTTTCATCGTTTGACGGAGCATATAGCTGTTAGCTATTGTTAGCTTAGAGGAGCCTTCTCATACGCCTGGAATCAGCATAGCCCAGTGTTGGCGAACATATGGCACAGGTGCCAAAGGTGGCACTCAAAGCCCTTTCTGGGGGCACCCAACATCGCTCCTTCACAGCCACCTGTATTCAGGTTAAATTGCTGTATTGGCACTTTGCAAAAATTAGTGGGCAGTTTGGGCACTTCGTCTCTAAAAGGTTTGCCATCACTGGCATAGCCTGACAGAAAACAGTTTACTGCCTGGAAAGACAGGCATAGCCTGACAGAAAACAGTTTACTGCCTGGAAAGACACCATACCAAGTGGGTCTTGTTAATTCCTCAGTGTTAACCTGTTCTTTCTGATGTCAATGACCAGCAAGCCTGGGTGGGGTGGGGTGGGGGCAGCCTCCGTATCCAACAGGGAACTAGACCAGACTTTATTAGCCTGTCTTAGGCCAGGAAGGCTTCCAGCACAGCCTCTCCCCAGGTGAGTACAATGTAGACCTCTGTCTGGCAGTTATAACTTGAATGACCTGGCCAGTTTTGCTTTGGAAAAAAAGTTACTTAGTTTGCATAAATTGTGAACTATGAGAATAACAGGATTTATTTCTTGCTGCTGCCAAACCATTCGAGCATAATTGGTCAGTTATATCTGAAGAGTCTCTATTTGCCTTCTCCTCTACTACCTCATTTTGGGGCCAGCTGTTCCTCCAGTTAACATGCTCTCTATCGAGCAATCACAGGCTTCTGTACAACATTGTTCTATTTGCCTTTCCTTGGACATGAGTCCCACTGAACGCAAATAAGTGCAGGGCTTTGCTATTACTGTTTAGTTTCCTTGGGTAGATTAAGTGGGTGTGAGCTTATTTTAAAAAAATGTCTAAAATTAAGGCAACAATCCCTTCCGTTTCGCCACTCAAACATAATAGGGAAGAGCCAGGAGATTTCATTGTACTGTATAAAGAAGGAATGGCATTTAGTTGTGACATTGGTTTGCTAGAAGAAACACACTTACACCTTTGTTATCTCAAGATAACCAGTTGTTAGCTTAGAGGAGCACAGTGGCACAGTGGTTAAATTTATTTATTTATTTATTTATTTATTTATTTATTTATTTATTTATTTGTAGCATTTCTATACCGCACCATCTTCCGAGTCGGAACTCTGGGCAGTTAACAGGTTAAAAAAAAAAGGTATACAAAACTACAAGAACAGTTAAGGACAAAACACCAGGCAAGATACATCGGTGGTGAACAAAAAAGGGGGGGGGGAGTTTAGGGGAGCTCACTGGAGTTGTACAGGAGAGAACTTTCGCACCCCTCCAAACCACAACTCTGTAGGGTGAAGCCATGTCATTTAAGGTGGCATCAAACTGCTTTGTCACAAAATTGCATCCTCACATATGGCTTCCTTAGTTCATTTGTCTTTGGAGTGCTACTTAGACCTACATAACCACAAACGAACAGATGGCTCTCTGGCACTTCCTGCAGGATAACTGAGCCTCAACGTGTACTTTAAAGGCTCAGCTTTTAGTTAATGAACAACAAAAAGTTTCCATAAATGTCATTGGTTTCCTGCTTCATTTAAACTGTATTTTGTGACAGAATGGGATCTCTGTTCAAGGGAACTCATTCTACCCTTTATTTACAGTGTTAAGGTGAGATTCTGAATCGTTTAAAGACACTCCTGTGCTCATGAGAGGGACTTTGGTAATATGAGCCACTAAAAGAAATAGGAAAGTGCTTTTTAAAAACTAAGTCCTGCTCTCCCAGCCCGGCTCTCAGTATCTATGTGTATGGAAGGCAGCTTCATGAAAATTATCCCACTTTGTCAGCGGATATCAAGGTTCATTTTCAATGAATGGGAAAATGACCATGGAGGTAGGGCCCCAACTCCCGACATCCTGCATGCTCCAGATCTAATATTCTTATCACAAGTAAAAATGAAAAGTTACTTTGATCATTCAGGCTCTAGGTTTACAATTATTTCTAGGTTTACAGTTATAATGCAATGCAAAGCAATGAAACAGATGGCAGAGGAAAACAGCCCAATCACCTTGCACAACAGGCAAGTTCACACTTTTGAAAATCTCTGCTTGGTTGCTTATACAGTGGACCCTCGTATAACGAACGGTTTGTATAACATAAAATCTGTACAACATAAAATTTTTGGAGATAGGGGAAATTTGCTTAACAGAATTGTCTATGGGGAGAATGCGTACAACATAAAATGGTCGTCGTGATTAGGGATTATTCTGTTTTCAATGCATTCCTATGAGAAATCTGTATAAAACAAAATTTGCATAACATAATTTCATTTGGAACAAATTAATTCCTTTATAGAAGGTACCACTGTACTGGACATTCCGAGTGAATGCTTCCTACTATACATACAACTAAGTAATACGAATGTAGGTGGTGCATGCATATGCATATCATCACATATATACAGGTCTGATTACTGCAGTCTCTCTCTCTTTTTGAGGTAGAAGGTTACAGCAGTTAGGCACGCATTGTGTGTAATAACTCCCAGACCTTTATTTATCAACACCAATGAAGAGGCTGTGGGAACTAAGTTACAATTACAGTACTAAAGTAGGCAGGATTGTTAATCTTTGTTATAGTCAATTTTTAAAAAGTAACATTACTTTCCCTGGTTTTGCAAAGTAATTAGTTGCCTTTAGTTACTTTTTGAAAATCCGTTTTGCAGGCCTATGGTACAAATGCATGTTCCTTCTATGAACCTTGGTTTGGCCTTAATACTACCCATAGAGCAGGAAGAAGCAGCACTTCACAAGTTCCCATGGATTCAACACATCTACTGTAGTTGAGAGACTAACAGCATCACACATGCCTTGTCTCTGCTCTGATAACCTTCACCACCTGCTACGTATTACAGGTACAATGCATTGTATGTGGAATTGGCTTAAAAACAATGGACTGACTCTGGTCCAGAAAAGGGATGTAAAATTATTAGTATTTTTTTTTACTGAGATTGGGAGATATTCCTCCCCTTACGCTGTTCTTAAATACAATGAAATCCATTGATACATATAGAGGTATAGAGGTATAGATAGATAGATATAGACACAGACACACACACACACACAGAGAGAGAGAGAGAGAGAGAGAGAGAGAGAGATTTATCAATACAGGACAGTTTAGAAATATTTTAATTATTTAAATAATTGTAAGGGACTTTAGTCACACACACACACACACACACACACACACACACACACACACACACTGCAGTAGCACTGTGGTAAGAGATTAAAAACACACAGAGAGATAATAGAAACCAATATAATTGCAAGCGAAATCTTTATGGCCCAAATGCAACTAAAAGGTTCCTTTTTTTAATCAAAACCTTTCTGAATAGCTATTTTGGAAATTATAGCAGCCTACATTGGCACCAGGTATGAAACATGGCAACATTTAGACATCTATTAGTCTCATGAATAAAAGTAATTACCACAACTTCCCACAAGCAGCTAGAATTAAAGTATTTTACCTTGCAGTCAAGAGTAGATTAGAGGTGATTGAAAGCTTGAAAGCTTTTCAGAAACAGCTAGCTGGTCTTTCAAGCTTAGAATGATGCCGCTGTGCCATGGAGCATGGCTAGGCTGACTCCAGCCTTCTGTGATCTATATGTTGTTCTTATCAGAGCTCATGAAACAGAGGTTGTCCTAAAATGACCACCTCTGGGTACGCTGAGCCATCACAACAGAGCTACTCAGATACAGAACCAATCACTATCACCTTCTGTCCACATCTGTTGTTATAAGGTTTTAAAACAAAGACACTTAGCTTTAACAAATGACAAGCCAGGGTAAATAATTTTCTGGAAGCTCCAGCCTCTGATCTGGAAGTCTTTGTGCATAACTTACATTTCTACAGCTAATTACTAGTGAAGGAGGATTATCTGGCTATATTAGACTTTCTGCACAATTACAAGTAGTATACCAGCTACATCAATTTCTTGAGAGATCTGATCTGGCCACTGTAACATGCACCCTAGTTACTTCCCAGGTAGATTACGGTAATGCGCTCTATGTTGGGCTACCAATGGAAGTCAGCAAATTTCAGTGGGTTCCAATGCCACAGCCAGATTGCTGACTGGGGCTAGTTACAGGGATCACATGTTATGTTCACAGGTGTACAGTGGACCCTCGTATAACAAATGGTTTGTATAACATAAAATCTGTACAACATAAAAATCCCAGAGATAGGGGAAATTTGCTTAACAGAATTTCATTTGGAACAAATTAATTCCTTTATACAAGGTACCACTGTATATGACGCAAGAGAGGGCCTTGTCTGTTGCTGATCCCAGACTTCTGAACTCCCTCCCACAGGAGGCCAGCCTTGCCCCGTCTTTGCTGTCCTTCCACAAGTAGGCAAATACCATTCTCTTCACGTAAACTTTCCCTCAATAAATACGAGCTACCTGTTACATGATTTTTGATGGATTGTTATTACTGCTTGGACTGAATTTGTAGTACTACCTGTGTTTTCCATTTCTCTGTTTTCCATCTCTCAAGTGTGACACTTTTTCTATATTTATTTACATTTTCCTCTTAGCTTTAATATTACCTTTTAAGGTGCCTTTTCACGCTAATTGTTCTTAACTTAAATGTTAGCTTTTGTATACTCCCCTTAGACGTATTTTCTATCTACTTAATTGACTGCTTTATATCATATTTGTTTGGGAATAACAAATTTTAAGCATTGTACATTTCTTGTGGTAAGAGCAGGATATAGATGTTTAAATAATATGCTAAATAAAATGAACTGCACCACAATTAGAATACGAGGTTTCAGAAGCCAAAAATCATAACATATGGTTGCAACGTAGATAACATGACAAAGTGAACCTCACCTTGATTACAAGTACTGCATGTAAATAATACAAACCCCCTCCCCCTGTAACATATAGATAAGAATTTTATATATATAATTAGTATATTATATATATATATAATATACTTCTTAGTATATTATATATATATAATATACTTCTTAGTATATTATATATATATAATATACTAAGAAGAATTTATTCCACTTTTGGGATGTGGAACACTAAAAAGAAAAGACAGGTTGCCCAGCCTTGTTAACTACAGTACATCTGTGCAGCTGAAATTTTAAGCACAACCACTCAACAAGCCAAGCAGTGTATCCATGGGCAAACAACCATATGATAGTCTGAGCTTGCCAGTCATGATTTCAAATCCTATAAAAAGATTAAGCAAAACCATCTAGGGACAATTCTTATTCACTATTCACTTATAATAGATCAGTCCTGATTACAGAATCAATAGAAGTTTCAGGTTAAAAGCCGTCATGAGGAATTGCCAGTATCAGGTCAGGTAGGTGGTGCTGGGGTCTGTATGACACTGACATACAGTACATTGGGTTTCTCACTATTGTCCTCCCACCAAAGGAGAATGGAAGCAAAGTGATCTGAAAGTAGGGCATCTTTGCATGGGTAATTTTCTCTTCTTATAAAGCCTTGACTCTTTGAAAGTTTATGAAGCTTTCTGGAATTTTATATTTTCAAAAGTGGATATGAAGAATGCTCAAATTTGATGTTTTTTGGTTGTGGGGTGATATACAGGAAACAACTCCATGCACACACATATTTTCATTCATCCTAATAGCCTGGAACATTGAGCAACATCTTACATTAAGGAAACACAAACGTTAACGTGCCTTTCTGGAGAAGACACAGGCCTCAGCTATTCTTCCCAGCTTCTGAAGTCTTTTGGACATGCCTCTTAAAAAGGCAGCATACAGCAGACTTCTTGTTTTAACATTCAACTAGCAAAGCAGCCATCCTACAATCAACCACACTGTATAGTCACTCCGATGCTCCCCAGTGCCACTAAATTCACCAAATAAAAGAAGGAAGGCAATGCTGTCCATTTCGCACCAACAATTTTGCAATTTAAAACGGCTGCCACCAAGTGCTTCTGAGCAATCACATTCTAATAAACATAACCTTAGAGGGTTTGATTTATGGTTTTACAGACTGAATCCACCAAATCGTTCACCACCCTCATTATGTCATTTATTTATTTAATTTATATTCTTGCCTGCATATTCCCTTGTATAGTTATGTAAAGAGTTTTTTATTGCTTATTGTCTATTGCTTAACTGCTACTTTATGCTTGTTTTTGTGTGTCTGTACACTGCCTTGAGTTGTTTTTATACAAGCAGGTGGTATATAAATGTCAAATAAAGTAAAGGAAAAAGTAAAAGGAGTAGGTAAAGCATTTTGTTAGGAATGTCACAGGATTCTTTGAAGATACAGCATATAGAGGTGGGGAGCCTGGAATAAAAATGTGTGCCATGCAAAGAAAGACTAAGTCATTGTTGCATGGATTTTTCTTTGGTGCCAGTCTGTCTCCTTCCTTATATTTGTATGCACAAAAGCAACTAAATGATTAGAGAAGTTCCTTCCACAACAAATCCTTTCTAGTAGCTAGCATGATCAGCACAAGGCATTTTGTCAGCTGACCCCTGCAACCATGCAGTCAAGTCAAGGTGAATACCCAAAGCCAGTTATTTTGCCACTTGTGGAAAATCCCACAAGCACCTCTTCAAATTTCTGACACTAAAATCACAGTAATAACAAATAAAACATCAAACCATTTTCTCTTCTTGCATAACAGCTTAAACACCCCCAGGAGACGGCCAGCCTCTTCCTAATGGTCAGGTTGGCCTTGGGAATCAGCCAATATTTTGATGATACTGAGGCATTATAATAATAATTCAGAAGATTTTAACTGCTGCTGAAGGAATCCAGTGGGCTTATGTTTGCCAGCAGGGATGTGGCTGTCAGTAAAGGTCAACCACTGACAAAGTAGCGATTATGAACTCATTTGCATCAGAATGAACAGCCTGCTATCCATTTTATGTGGCTTCCCACTGCTCTGTGAATTGCCAGTCAACGAGTGTCTTTAAGGAACATTCTGTAGATTCTACAAGACAATCAGTAAGGACCCCCACTCTCCAAAGAATCTGAATATAGTGCACAGTTTTTCAAGCAAACTTGAAAAAGTAATAAAATCAATGTCAGAAGTAGCCAGAGAGGCTTTGCTGCCTGAGCCAAAGACAAAATGGCACCTACTCTATTCCATGCTCATAAGCAAACTGGGAGACAAATTTTACTTCAGCAGTGCTGACGGACCTATGTCCTTCATGACACCTAGTTTTAGAGAGTGGAGAAGAGACCTTGTGATACTTTGTGATTGCGTCAAGAAAATGTAATGGCTGAGTAAAGGGACCACGAAGAATGCTTTGCTATTTGCTGCTGCCAGTCCTTCCCCTCAGTGTCTGTCATACTATCTCAGACATTTGCCGCACTCTGCTTCATGTTGGGTCCAGCTTTGCTGTTGTGTTTAATTTAAACCGGCCTAAAAACCAAACACAAACTATCAAAAAAATCCTAAACAAAACACAAAACCCCAAAACCTCAGGCAGTTGTCACTTGAACACATTTTTAATGTAAACACATATAAATGGACTGGCTATTGAGTTTGCTTTCAGAAAAGTATTTGGGGATCAAATGACTTTTGACCTGGAGGTAGAAATCCTATGCTCAGTTATCTGCTCACTCTTATTGGGTAACAGTTCACCTTAGAAAACATATTATGTTCTCGGCCTCATAGGCGTACCTTTCACTTTACAATCTTACTTGATAATATAGTGGACCCTCGTATAACAAACAGCTTGTATAACATAAAATCTGTACAACATAAAACATTCTGGAGATAGCGAAAATTTGCTTAACAGAATAGTCTACGGGGTGAATCTGTACAACATAAAAATGGTCGCAATTAGGAATTACTCTGTTTTCAATGCATTCCTATGGGGGATTTGTATAAAGGAAAATTTGCTTAACATAACTTCATTTGGAATGAATTAATTCCTTTATACAAGGTAACACTGTAATAGGTTTGAAAGAGAGCTAGGAAGGTTCTTGGACCATTGCTGCCTCAATCTTCCAACCAGCCAAGCCCTAGATTTGGTTTTTAATGCTGTTACATTTCATCTTAATTACTGAAAGCGTTATGCTTGAACAAAAGTAGGTGATTCCAAAACATCTTTAAAGAAAACTGTGTAGTTTGTGAAAGTCAAGCATTTTCTTATCAGGTGATAATATTACCTTGCTACACAAAAGAAATGAAGAAGCCAAGACTTTCCAGTTATTGATGGGAAGTGGCTTTTCCCTTCCTTGCCACCAACTATCAAAAGCTGATGCTTCAACAGCTTCTGTTGCTTCTTGCTGTAAAAATGATCTCCTTTCTGTATGCGTTGCATCCACACAGAAGATTTTAAGATTAAATTCTCCTCCAAAGCAGAGAGAATTTCACAAGCAGATGTTAGATAATGATCCGTGACAATCAATCTCCTCACAGTTTCCTTTGCAAACTCCTCTGTCAAAAGCCTTCTAAGAGCCGCAGATAACACCTCATTAATGAAAAGTGCATACAGTACATTGAAATGCTGCCCTACAGAACAACGCCACAAAATGTAAGAGCTGGCTGCCTTATGCTTACCAACAGGAGCCTGAAAGAGCTCCCAGGAGCGCAAGTGATCTGTTTGCAGAAGTGAAATGTAGTGCTAGACTAGAGTTTGCAGTTACTGAAAACTAGAGATGGGCACGACTTAGCGGTATTCCCGTTTCCGTTTCCGTTACTCGTATCCGTTACTCTACGGAAACGGTAACGGGAATTACTCTGCCAGAATTCGAGCTCGAACCGACAAACGAACAATTTGGTCTGATTTGTCGTGCTCGTTACTTGCATCGCGGCGATCGCGCAATGCCAAGCAGCACAGAAAACAAGTTTTTAAAAGTTTAAAAAAAACCCGATTCCCGGCCCTAAAAGCAGGCGAAAACTGTCTGAGGGCACCTACCAGGCCAGAAGGGTGTTTTATTTGGGGGCGGTTCCCCGCCCCCCTCTCCTTGGCTATTGCTACTGCTGCGCTGCTGGTACCAGGCTGGGAGGGCGCATCCATTTTCCATGCAGTGCGGGGGATCCAAAATGGCGACCGCAATATTTTTTTTGAAATCGTTGCCCCAAACCCCACCAAAGCACCACAGAAACATGCGAAAATTAGCTATTTTAAATGCTTGAATTTTTACAGTAGCAGCAGTGGGTTTTTCTTGAAAAAAAAAGTCTCCGTTGATTTTATTTTATTTTATTTTATTTTATTT
>JAHTLZ010003526.1:67855485-67867959 GCA_023846285.1 Phrynocephalus versicolor
AATAATAATAATAATAATAATAATAATAATAATAATAATAATAATAAATACTTTAATTTTTATGCCCCCTTTCTTCCCGAAGGGACCCAAGGTGGCTTACAACAACAAAAATAAAAATCAACATAAACAATATTAAAATATCAGTCAATGTTTTAAAACAACAATAAATACATTATAAAAACAATACTAAAAACAGCAGAAGCAGCAGAATTTAAAAGACCCCCAGCCGATAAAACTAAGTATTAAGATGTTAAAATTGAAGAAATTATAAAAGGCTGGAGGGTTCAGAAGGCTTGCCTAAATAAAAAAGTCTAAAGGTGTCATTTGAATGTTTCCAGGGAAAAGGCAGTTCTTAACTCAAAAGGCAGGTGCCACTACTGAGATGGCCTTATTTCTTGCCACCACTCCTCGCACATCCCTGGGTGGTGGTACTTATAGAAGGGCCTTCTCTGATGACCTAAGGGGATGGACCGGACCACGGGTATATGGAAGTAAGCAGTTTCTCAGATATCCTAGTCCCGAGCTATACAGGGCTTTAAAGGTGATAACCAGCACCTTGAATTGGGCCTGGAAACGAGTCCCCCCCCCAAATCCATTAATGGTTTTGCAAGCATCACATTAAGGGGAACTAATCAGTTTTAAAAAGTAAATTTTGAAACTCCTCTTTACCATTGCAAATCTTAAATTGAATACTACTCAGTGTTTACATTAAAAATATCTTCACTGCTCCTCTCTCTCTGTTTTTTACATATTTTTCCAATCAGTGATAGAATAGCACAACACATTTCAATTGTTATATGTTCTCTAATACCCTGCACTCTTATTTTTTCCGACCTGGTGCTCAGTGTTGTCCTTGGTGTACAGCACAGACATGGGAAAGTACTTCCTCATTTTAAAAACTATCTTGATAAATTGAAATGAATGGGAAGCATTATATGTTTGTATCAGACAGAATCCAAAGGACAAAAAGGACAAAAATTAAAACACACACCAAAAAACAAACAAACCATGTGACACCTTTTTGTCCCTTGTATTTGACCTGATAGGCTTACACAGACTCGACTAACACTACAGTACATGTTTAGAATATCTAGAGCAGATGAAATTGAAACACACTCTAAGAAGGCAAGAGAAACAGGCATTACTGGTTAAGTCTGTGGAATGATGTTGTCTGTACTTCTAAACCATCACACACACACACACACACAAACACACACACAATTTGCTTAGTATGAAACTCTAGTGGTCAGACTCAACACTACATTAACATATTGAACTGCTGAAAAAAAAAATCTCTTTTATGCTAAGCATCCTGTATGTGGATCTGATCTAGGTCATGTTGTTTGTTTGTTTGACCAAACTATCAGCTCCCCTTGCAGGAAAAACTCAAGAATTTGAAATAAAGCTCTCCTCTGCTTGGGCTACATTGCAACTTGGATCCCTTTCCCAAATTAATCCATGCGTGCTCACTCCAGAGCTTTACTGAGGCTGAAGGGCAGGTGATGTCCAGCAATCCACTTGAGAATGATCTGCTAAATTTTGTTGGATATAATCTTGATAATGGGGACAAGAATGCTCCAAAACTGATAACACAAATATTGCCCTCCTCCACTACATGGGCATGAGTGAAGGCCATTCAGTTAGCCAGTCCTTTCAGTGTATCTCATCCAAGTGAAAAACATTTACTGAATTTCTGCTTTATGCTGGTTGTGAAAAATCGTGGTCAGGAAAAAGGTGACAGGAAATCCATCTCCTCTAAGAGCAAACAACAACAACAACAAACCAACCAACCAACAAGACAATACAAACAAAAATAAAACATCCTGCTTTCTAGCCCCAAAGTTTTGCACAGAGAAACATTCAAGGTTTGTTTCCAAGATTATGCAGATTTACATATGCAAATATATTTCAATATCCATGTTTAACATATGGTGCAGGTATCATTTGGCTCTTGTCAGGGAGTGGCTTTTTTAATGTATACATTTTCTAAATTAAGTTTCTTTAGCACCAGCCTCCGGCGCTTAATTGTCTCTTATCCAAACATGAGCATGACTAGATTTGACTAAACTGCATTGACATGAAGCATATGGCAGTATGGCAAGAAATAGTAGTTTCTATAATGTAGTTTTAAAAAGTGGATAAAAGACAATGTACATTTCAGCATGTAGTTTTAAGAGAATTAAGGTAACAATCATACCCCCTCTTGGGGGAAGAGGAGATCCACTGAACGTAATTTATAGGAAGGAGGGAGACCAATGAACATACCTTTGAGAAAAATGTTCTCGGATTGTTCTATGAATTAATTTATATTTTAAGACTTCAATCATAAATCCCTTTACTAGGGAATTAGCCACACTGGACACTATTTGATCTTTTCCTTAGCAATCATATCTGGAATGTTTCCCATTTCAGAAATAAAAACAAGAGGGGCACATAGCCTCCTAATTCTTATTATAACCAAGTTTCACTGCCCAATAAATAGCAGTCCAACAGTAACTAGGTGATCTTGGCTAGGCTTTTTCCCCAGGAAGCACAGTGGGGATTTGATCTGGTGCCTAGCTCAAAGGCCACATGTTCCAATCCACTGAGAAATGTCATCTCCTCCCCCCCAAATATTTGTGAAAACAAGACAAAAAAACAAAACAAAAAAAAACCCCACAAGTATGTTTGTGTGTGTGTTGCGTCGTTACAGTCGTGACCAACTCTTTGCGACCCCACATCCATGGAGTTTTCTTGGCAAGAATACTGGTGGATAGTAATCTAATAATTGTTCTATGCAAGGTGACTAAAGAAAGCAAAAGCAAGAACTTTGCCCAGTGTTTAGTGACTACTTAATGCTGCCTCCTTTGTGGCCGAGATCTCCACAGAGGGGGTCAACCACCTAAGATAAAGAACAAGAGGGTGTTCCTTGTCCTGTTCTGCATGCAGAAAACTGGTAGCTGGATCTTGATTTAGTGCTGCCTGCCTAGAAAAGGACTGAATTGAAAGTACAATTCATGTTATATGACATGTATTCAGCTTTGACCTCCCACATCTCCGTTCTTCCTGTCTGCCAGCATCCGTCATCTGAGATGGTGCCAACAGTCATATACTAGGTTTAGGATATATCTAAAACCAGGATATCTAAAGGACTCACAGCAGACAAGTAGAATGTAGACTGGGACATCCTATTCAGAAAAATATGGCAGTCTTTGCGTATTACTGCATGAAACCATGCGGCAAGGATCTGGACTCGACATCTTGGCACACTCTAGTCCTACCCTCGGCTTTCCATTTTGAGCAGGAAGAGGCTCATACATTCACATTGTTTGTGCTAGGAATCTCCCTACCCCTACCCCATTATGTAACCCTGACTAATGAGCAGTTTTTTGCTATAGTGAGAATTATTTGCAAAGGTGAGAAATAGAATAGGCACCTGCTCTTCCCTTATAGGCCCTACGAAATCCAGAATGAAAGAGCAGGAGATTTGGTATGGTAGCATACAGACACTAACTTAAAGTTATGTAAGCAACTGGAAAATTTCAGTTTGAAATCAAGACTTATTCAAAGAGAGATTCACTCAACAGAATTCACCAACCTCACATCAGGAACAACTAGGTTGTAGAACATAGTTTCATACAACTTTTACAATTCAAAATGTAACCCATTAATATTAAAGTACGGAAACTGTCTGTAATGGGTTTTCATTCTTTCTGCAGCTAAGCAATCCTGAATGAATTATTCTACATAAATGTACTTCCTTCCTTCACAGCTGCACTGATTTATGCTTCCTATATATTAGCAGATCATTCTTCTAGAAGTGCTGCAATGTAAATTATTTCTACTCTCAAACAAATAGCAAAGGCTGTGTTTTAAGGTTCACATGTAGAGATTCTGATTTTCCCCCATACTGCATATTCAAGGACGGATTTTTTTTCCAAATAGCAACAATTATATAAGTAACCTTTACTTTGATTAAGCACAAAAGAGGAAATAATTTTATTTTTAAAAAATGAATAATGATCTTGCAGATTCTTGCAAGAATATATAAGTATAATACACATAAGAACACTCTTTCAAAAATAGAAATGTCCTCTTTTACACATATGCATATATATGTATCATAATAATGTGCTGTCAAGAAGATTCTGATGTCTGGTGATTCTTGCTAGGGTCAATGAGGTAAAAGATAAATTTGAGCACAATTTGTTTCACAAAACTTTTAAAAGCATGCAGCTTAAAAACATGGACCATGAATGGAGAATGTTGTGGCTATGAACTGCGAAGTCTCCCCTGCAGATTCGTTTCCATGATCATCATTTTGGCACATGCCCGTTTCTCCATATACCTGTTTGTCCAATATATACAAATTTCCCTGAATATATGATTCTTTGTATTTTTCTTAATTCTAGGCATCCTTGTACGCAGGAGTAAATGGATAATTTCTCACAAATTCAGAAGGGTTTGAAAACAGAAAGATAACATGCATTTTGGTTTGCATATTCATTTGGGAAGTGCAGATTAAATTGGTTTGCATTAAAATGTCAAGAAAACACACTTATTTCCCATTCTTTGGATGGAGTGGAGGTATCCTGTACCATCAGCAACTATGTAACTACAGACAGAAAGTTCTGGTTATACCTCCCTGTGAAACAGGGCCCTAAAACTACTTGTTTGGAGGCATAAATATGTATCTCTACATGCCTTATCTTTATGTATGAGATGAATAAATTGCCTCCCCCCCTCTGCCTGCAAGATGGTATCAAACAATTTTTGCACAAATTCACCAAAATCTTAATCCAATAATGTGCAAGTAAATGGCATGAGAGAGAGATGACACTGGAATAATGTGGTACAATGTTTACTTTCAATTTATTTTTAATGTTTACTTTCAATACAGTCTATGTTTGTCTGTATGGATGCTGTTGCTGTGTTTTATTTTTATTTTTTATTTGATTTATTTTGTTTGCAGGTTGTTTTCTTTGTGGGCAAAATCCCCCCCACACACAATTTGTTGTACACTGCCCAGGGTTCCTGACGGAAAGTCGGGCAGTTAATAAGTACAAATATAAGTTTAAAAAAATCACTGGTAGAGCTTGTCCAGAGTTTGGGTGTGCATTGTCACCAGTATGTGGATGTCACCCAACTCTACCTCTCCTCACCACCTAAATCTGAGGAAGCTGTCTCAGCTCAAGATCAGTGTTGGGCATCAGTAATGCACTGGATGAGGATGAGTAAACTGAAACCTAATTCAGACAAGACAGAGGCATTCCTGTTATATTGAAAGGCAGATCAGTGAATATGGATGCAACCTGTGCTAGATGGGCTGACACTGCCCCTAAAAACCCAAGCATGTAGCTTGGGGTGGTGGTGCTCCTGGACTTATCGCTGAGCCTGGAAGCCCTGCATTTGCAAAATTAAAACTAGTGTGCCAGCTATGTCAATTTCTTCAGATATTTAATCTGGTGATATTTGATTTTTGATTTTTCCAATCAGTGATAGAATAGCACAACACATTTCAATTGTTATATGTTCTCTAATACCCTGCACTCTTATTTTTTCTGACCTGGTGCTCAGTGTTGTCCTTGGTGTACAGCACAGACATGGGAAAGTACTTCCTCATTTTAAAAACTATCTTGATAAATTGAAATGAATGGGAAGCATTATATGTTTGTATCAGACAGAATCCAAAACTGATAACACAAATATTGCCCTCCTCCATTTGGTGACTGTGACATATGCCGTGGAAACATCCTGGCTGGATTACTGGAACTTGCTGTTTGTGGGGCTGCTAATGGAAAGTGTCAAGAATCTTCAGAGGATCCAAAATGCAACAGCCACTGTGTATAGCTTTAATATAGTATTTTTAATGATGTAAGCTCCCTTTTTATACTCTTCCTTTTCAGCTTTAAAGACTGATGTAAGCCACCTTGTGTCCTTTCAAAGGAGAAAGGCAAGGTAAAAATATTTTAAATAAATAAAGTTATACCTCTTCCAAGTGTCTCTGCCTCTGCCACTAGCAAGATGAAATCTAAAGCCCCTGTAATCAAACACAAGAAACGTTTGTCTAAAATGGATAAGGGGTCCTCTACCCGCAAGCATGTGGGTAGAAAACCCACCCCATTGAACTTTCGGCTGCTTTTCAAACTACTTGACAATCTTGAGTCAAATCCAAAGAGCAATCCTGATAAGAAGACAACTCTACCTGTTCTACCATCTGAAGAGAAGAAGGGGTCCAAAATCCCTATTGTGACTACCACCTCCGGAAAGCATCAGACTTTTAACTCACTTGACCCATCAACTTCTCTCTTGACTGTTGACTCCGCCCATTTTGCCCCCACTGCACCCTTGTTACATCCCCTTGACAAGCAATCTGCACACTCAACTTCTACTAATGTTGCTAATCCTAATGCTGTGCTACCTGACCACAGTCACAGCTTAGGTAATTCTATTCCAGTTCCAAGGATAGACCCAATCTTAGAGGTGGGAGAAGAAGAAAGGAACAAAGGGCAAAGTTCAAGACCAGTTGGATTCCACCCTGCCAATCTACCTGGATCCCTATCACCAGCGAATATCAGGCCCTTAGTCATGAGGGCACAATTTCCACCAATAATCCCACGTCTGTCGGGTACCATACTGCCTGACATGGAGATCATAATTCCCCTTATCTTCCCCATGGATCAACTTGCGGGCCTCAGATCTCTGAGAATAGTGCTGCAATAGTGCCTGACTAGCTCATGGGATGATCCTGGAAGAGTATTGTAACCCGGTATCTGCCCCCATATGTGCTCCTATGTATCCACGGACTTTTCCCCATCATAGTCCGCCCTGTACTCAATCAGACCTGCATCCTATATTCGCTCCTGATGGAACTAATTCAGGTACTGACGTCTCTGTGTCAGAAATACCGATCACGAGATGTCTGGGGGTACAATCTTGCCCACATCCCGAAACTGATCCGATAACTCCCCTTACCATAGATAATAGGACTCTTAGTTGACTCGAATATTGGTAATGACGAGGCCCCCTTATCTATGGATAACACTTTTATAAAGATCTTATCATGGAATATTGCAGGATGGGCATCCAAAATTGGAGATGCTACCTTTAAGGAGTATTTGGGCAATTTTGACATCTTGTTACTCCAAGAAACCTGGTCTACAAAGGATATATTCCTGGATGGATATATATTCCATATACTAAAAGCCTCTCTGAGTGGCAAAGGTGACCATTGTAAGGGTGGTCTTGCCATACTGGTTTCCACAAAACTTCAAGCCACAATTCATATTATATACCATACTTCAAACGTGGCTATTTCCCTGGTTCTGAGATTTAAAACATCTTTTCTTTTGATCAATGTTTACTTTCCACCTCAGAAAACTCGTTCTCATTCAGCTACACTCTGGTCTGCCATAGAGTCCTATCTCGACAGTCTAATACCATTGTACCCCTCTGCTTTCACTATTTTTGCCGGTGATTATAATGCGAGGATTGGCCCAAATGATGAGACTCTTTTTGCACGTTTTAATATGCCCCCCCCGGATATAATTACCAATTGTATTTTTGATAGCAGGTCCTCGAAAGATCCCAACTGCAATTTTGCTGGTTTACTCCTTATGCTTACAATTGTTATCCTGCACTTGGTCATCCTAAATGGTAGCTGTAAGGGAGACAGGCCGGGTGAATATACTTTTATATCCCCCATGGGTGCATCTGTTATAGATTACATTATAGTCTCTCGTAACTGTGTTGATTCTATTCGGGATTTTAAGGTGAATTGTCGGCTTGAAAGTGATCATTTGTCCCTGACTCTAAAGTTTCAGTTTAATGATTTAACCATATTTACTGACAGTATATGCCATATTGAGCACACAGTTGAAAGGAGGGCTGTTTGCTCGAAATGGTCACCTAAAATGAGTGAACTTATGAACCATCTATTACACTCTGAGGCCTTTATGCATCTTGGCAAATCAATTACTTCCGCTTCTTCACATTCCTCTTTACTTAAAGCATACGGTGAACTCATTGGCTCTCTTCAACAGTATCTAATTAAGGTCCCCCGCGAGGTCAAGCCAGCTTATCACGGCTATTCCAAACCCTGGTTTGATAATGAGTGTAAAGCTGCCAAAAGAATTTTAGTCACTAATTATTGGGCTTATAAGAACCAGAATTTAGTTAAGATCTCTTCCAATTGGTTCACTCTAAAACAGAACTACAAGGCCTTGATCAGGAAGAAAAAAGCTCAGGTGCAATCAGAGAATTGGAAATGTCTAATTGCTGCTTCCCAACTTAAGGATTCTGCCGACTTTTGGAAAGTTGTCTCCGAGGGTATGTCAGACACTTATTCCATCCAGGATTACTGTATCTCCCCTGCAGTCTGGGAGAAACATTTTAGAGACAGATTTGCCACGAAGCCCTGCAATCAAATGCCACCTCAGGAGGAATTGGCATTTCTAGTGAACTGGCCTCCTGTCACAGCTGGTGAAATTATTTCCTTAATTAACCAACAAAGATCTGGGAAAGCACCTGGTGCTGACCTTATTTCCGCTGACTTACTTCAGGCTAACCCAGAATGGTGGGCCCCGGTTTTAGCCTCCTTATTCTCGTGGATTAATCACACTGCTATAATACCCGAGGACTGGGGTCTGGCTATCATAATTCCCATTTACAAAAAGGGTAATAAACATGATCCGGCCAATTATCGTCCCATAAGTCTGCTGAGCACAATCAGTAAACTTTATGCGAGACTTCTTTATAACAAATTAGCAGATTGGTTTAGCACAAATAATATTTTAGTAGATGAACAAGCAGGCTTCCGTTCCGGTAGATCAACTATTGACCAAGCCCTTATTCTGCAGCATTTGGCAGATAAATATGCCTCACCCAAGGGTGGCTCGTTATATGCGGCCTTTATTGACTTCAAATTTGCTTTTGATTTGTTACCCAGAGAGCGTCTCTGGAGCAAATTTGAACTCACTTCCATTGACCGTCGTCTTTTACTGTTGATGCAACGCCTTTATGAAAATACATGGCTGAAAGTTGTATGTAATAAAGCAGGAACTTTAACGAATTCAATCCCTTCCCTAAGGGGTGTCAAGCAGGGCTGCATTTTAGCTCCCCTATTATTTAATTTTTATATTAATGGGATAGTAGATAGCTTATCAAATCCCAATTTCCACCCTCCTAAGCTATCTCATCACCCAATTGCCAATCTTTTATATGCAGACAACGCAGTTTTATTATCTTTATCTAGTGTCGGTTTACGGCGTCTTTTAAGAGCCCTTTCCTCCTTTTGTGCCAATGAACAACTAATCATTAATTATTCTAAATCGAAGGTACTGATCTTTACTGGAAGAAGAATCAGATATAACTGGTACATTAATGGTAACCTGATTGAGCAGGTCTCTAGCTTTAAATACCTAGGTATTCTTTTCCACTCCTCTGGATCTTGGCTTCCCCACATCAGAAATGCAACAATTAATTCTAGAAAAATCATTACTGTTTTACTTAGATTCTTCTATTCTAAGGGTGGCCAACATATTCCCTCTGCTCTCCAGGTTTTTAAGGCCAAAGTGCTTGCTCATGTGACATATGGTGCTCAATTATTTGTCCTGTCCAACTTGAGTTCCCTTGAGGGAATTCAAACTAAATTTCTGAGAACCATATTTGCGGTACCTCCATGTGTCTCCAACACTGCCATCCGAATGGAGGCTGGCCTAACCTCTGTGGGTCTCCGAGTCAAAGTGCAATTATTTAATACTTGGTTAAAAATTCTCTTTTTTCCTGTCGGCTTGGCCCCCTTTGATCCTTATTCCTTACAGATCTATTTCATTCCAAGTGGAAACGGTTCTTAGAACATGAATGTATGTCTCTTGGCTTTTCAGTAAAGCATGTTGTTACCCTGGGCTATAGTAGTGCCAGAACTGCCATTCATCAAAAGGCCTTTTATCACACTCAAGCAGTATATGTAATGATGTGTTTATGCTCCCCTCCTACCCGAACAACATAGCTACCCCCAAATTTAGAAGAGCATTTACCTTAGCCAGATTAAATGTGTTACCCTCCAAACTGTTGGATGGAAGATTTCAAGGGGTTCCCTATCATCTACGTTTATGCCCCTGCAACTGTGGGGATGTTGAAACACTGGAACATGTGCTTCTGTACTGCAGCTTTTACAGGGACCTACGCAAAGAGCTTTTATATCTAATTCTCCAAAGGTTCCCGGGTAGACCCAGTAAATTTTATATTGAGTATTTACTAGCCGATAAGAACATAAATATAACTATGATAATGGCCAGATTTTGTGTGGCAGTCATGGCATCCCCTAAGATGATTTTGTCATCAGAATTTTAGATCCCCTAATTTTCCAGCGTATGATATAATACACTTCCACATTTTAATATAATATTTAGTATACTTATTCATTGTTATCCTATGCAGTTATATGTCTATTAATGTTTTCCATGGCTACACGTTATTAATTTTTAATCTATCCAACTATATTTGTATTATTGGTGTTGTCTTTTGAACTTGATTGCCATGTAACATTTTGGTCTATGACCATAAATAAACAGTTATTATTATTAAGTGAATACTCTCCAAGCATTTCTGAAACAATATTTGCTAGACCTTGGAGGTGTTACATAACTTTTGGAAATTTTGCACTTTTTTCATGCACGGTTTTATACTGTTATAACAATAGTCCCAATGTCACGGAACAAGCTGGATGGATGGACCTCCCAATGAAAGCACTGAGGAGGCAGAACATACTCTCTGAATGCCTGTTTTAGTTCTTTGGAGTCAAATGTCAATACAACGCTCTACACCTTTGACACCCCTATAATTAGTTGTAAGTGGGTCTTTTCTCTTAAGCAAAGTTCAGAGGATCCCCACTTCCTCTTGCCCTTTTGACATAGGCTATTCAATGCATCACTTGCAGCTAAATGTATTTAAGTGGATAGTATAAAAGTTCAGGATCAGACACCATTTCCCCAGCAGCTCATTTTAGACCCACCCTCCCAAACACTACATCTAATGTCTATCACAATAATGATATCACTGGTTTCATAAAATCTTATCACATTTTATTTCTGTTATTTCCACAAAATATTGTTCTGAGGTTACAGATCACATTCTCTACAACACAATGTACTCCAATAACAGCTCAAGAAATATGACAGAGTGATTATTAAGGAGATATACACATGCCATGCAGATAAAAAGAACAGATATTCAACATATACTTCACTAATCGTTACAGATGCCCAAATAAAGTTCTTTTCTGATTGTCTGTTTGTTATAAAGTCAGGTGTCTCTGATGACATCTCGCTAGTCGCTACTATATTAAGTATAATCTCAGCCAGTTTCCCCAGATGTGAGACAGTGATTTTTGGGTGACTTTCACCACACATCTGCCTCCTTCCACATCACCGTTAAGCCACATCTCGCTATGACAGTTGCTGATGCCTCCAAAAGTCGCCATTTCCTCCCAGGGACCCATGACGTGGAGACCTCGGGCACTCCACAATAAACAACACACAAAGCTTTCAGCAAAAATACAAAAGTTCAAGCCCTTCTTCTGCTCTGACCAAATTCCAGTAAAAGCCTTCTGCCGAACTAAATCATTTTGCTGTTTCACTTTCTGTCCTGAAGCTCTTCTTGGCAGTGTTTGAATAGCTACAGAATTAAAAAGGCATACCAACAGCACAATTTGCACACATAGGCTTTAACGCCTCATTCTAATATTTTATGTAACAGACGTGCCAGCATCTGAATCTGCATAATGGATATTTTTCTCTAATAAAAGGCGTTCTTTATTGATTTGCTTTCCCTTATGTATATAATGCAACTTCTCATTAACACTAACAAAAGTTACATTCATTGTGTGTGTTTATACTATTTGAAGGCTCGTCTACCAATAATACTGCTTATAAAGACATAAATTATGGTAAATACTAAAGTGTCCCATGAAATATTCAAGAAAATTACATGACTATCACAAAAAAGCAGTACTATACATACGTACACTTCACAAATGCACATTAATAACAAATGATGTTTATCTCATATTGCTCCTTTTTGGGTGCAAATAACACAATTTTATTGCCACACTTTAATAACTGCTAAGCACAGCTACTAGTTACACTTAGGTTAATAGCTATGTTACAATGATCTAATTTCAATACATGTAGAAAATTATACACTACTGTATGGAGATGTATGAATCTTGTCAACAATTCGTGCAAACATAGGTGTTTAGATCTGATTCTATAGGCAATAAGAAAACCTATCTAATCTATATTGGCTCACTAATTGTATATACAGTAGTCGTCCCTATATGGCATTAAAGGTGCTTGACACTAGAGTATCACCAGATTAGAGTTTCTAGAAAGATTTGCACTGATCACATCTAACAACAACAACAACAACAACAACAACAACAACAACAACAACAACAACAACAACAACAACAACAACAACAACAACAACAACAAC
>JAHTLZ010003526.1:67876052-67900264 GCA_023846285.1 Phrynocephalus versicolor
CACCCAGTGTGCCGATTACCACTGGGACCACCTGTACCGGTTTATGTCAGAGTCTCTGAAGTTCCATTTTCAGATCCTGATATTGGGCAATTTTTTCAAGTTGTTTCTCGGTGACTTTACTATCACCTGGTATAGCAACATCAATGATCCACACTCTTTTCTTCTCCACAATCACAATATCTGGGGTAAAAAGGTAAAGGTAAAGGTTCCCCCCGCACATGTGTGCTAGTCGTGTCCGACTCTAGGGGCGGTGCTCATCTCCGTATTCAAGCCGAAGAGCCAGTGTTGTGCAAGTCCAAGGCCACGTGGCCAGCATGTCTGCAAGGAAATACTGTTTTTTTTTTTTTTACCCTCCCGCTTTTTACGGCGATCACTATTTATCCACTTGCATTGACATGCTTTCGAACTGCTAGGTTGGCAGGAGCTGGGGTTAACAGTGCAAGCTCACTCCGCTGCATGGCACCCGGGATTCGAACCACTGAGCTGCGGACTTTGCAGCCAACAGTTTCTGGAAGCCTTAGTCCACTGAGCCACCACGCCCCTAACAATATCCGGAGTATTATGCTCTAAAACCCTGTCTGTCTCTATTCGGAAGTCCCAAAGTAATTTTACATGCTCATTTTCAATCAATTTTTCAGGCTTATGATCTGACCAGTTCTTTGTTACGGACAGATGATAGTTCTGACAGAAATTCCAGTCGATAATTTGAGCAACTACATTATGATGCTGTTTGTAATCAATCTGCGCAATTTTCTTGCAACAACTCAATATATGGTTGATAGTTTCATCTGCCCCTTTACAGAATCTACATTTATTATTATTATTATTATTATTATTATTATTATCCTTCCTTTCTCCTTGGAAAAAGACCCAAGGTGGCTTACTCCAAAGGTAAAAGGTATTGAAGCATGCACATGAGCTATGCACTTGTACAAGGAGAAGTCATACTTCTGATTTAATTTATGTAGTTCATAAATCATAAGCACTGTTAAAAACCAGAGAGTAAGTCTGTAAAGCACACACTGAACCAGTCCTATTATGACTTAGCCCAGGTTAACATATCTCCCAGAACCTGTTGATGTCAAAAAACATTTTCTTCTTCAATACCTGCCCATTATTTTCTGTACCTATGTACAGAGTCTAATTACATAGTTTTTTTCCCATTTACTGGAGATTAGTGCAGACCAGTAGCAGGTGTTTCTAATCCATCTGGCTGGAGGCAGAGGCATAGCCAGGATTAGGAGCAGGAAGGTGACAAAGTTCATTTTTGCACCCTTCCTGCCATCCCCCACATTGCACCCACCCAGAAATGCCCCCCCAAATCCTATGGGTGTGGGGTGGGTGCATGTGTGCACATGCGCGGTAGCGCACATGCCTTACACATCTCCCACCAAGGTGAGGAAGATGAGGAGGGCTCCATGTCCATCGTGTTCCTGCCTGCCTGCCTGATTCACTGCTTGCCTGGCGCATGGTGGCAGAGGGGGTGCTGTCACCAAGCCTCAGGGGAAAGGAGGACTGCTGGGCAGTGGGAGGGTACACGGCTCCCCCTGATTTTCACTGCATTCCAGGCGCCCCCAGATTGCTGCACCCGGGGCAGATGTACCCATCTGCCCCCCCATATGCCCCTGGCTGCAGAGTAATGTAGGAGGGACTATAAAAGTAGGAAAGGCTATTGTGAAAGGCCACTTTATCCACTCCTGCTAGGATATCTGATAGCTTGTAGACCTGAGACAGCAAGCAAATTCTCTTGCACCTGAGACTGCTGAGCTGGAGAAGCTGAGAGAGGCTGAGACAGAGGATGATTACTCCTGTGCAGTTGTGTAACAGTTTGGTTTTTGGAGAAGGAGCATATCCCTCTTCAGAAAGGATCTATTGGAGGACAAATAGCTATTATTTTGTTGCAGTGTGAGGTTTAATCATAAGAAACACATTCAGGTATTTTCTTTGTAACTTGTAGATGACATGGCTTTGCTATAGGTGTGTAGATATTTACCTGGTGCAAAGTGTGTGGTCCTAAAATTTAATTTTAAGACCTCCATGAATTGTAGAGCCAGTCAAGGAAATTTTTACTGAAATGTAACTTGTCCTACATCCAAGTTAAGCTACATAGGCAAAGTTGAAGCATCTCAAAGCATCTCAAACAATGGCATGAAGAGGAGAGGTTTTGGCTTACTAGGCCCCAGGGAACATTTTCTATAGACTAGAGATGTATCAAGGGATAGACTTAACTTAAGATGTTACTGGCATTTAATGTTACAAAATAAACATATTTTTAAATTGAACACTTGGCAAGATAGCTAGCAAGAACCGGACAACATGAAGATGCAAATGTTTCTAATAACACAAAAAAGGAAACGGGAGGGTAATCATTCAAAAGCATGAGAAAATACATGTTTAATTTCCAGAGTTCAAGGGCCATAGTTCTAATGGACCCAATGGAAGTGTGGTGGAACTAACAGAGTAAGCATATCCAGTTACAAACTTTGTGTGAAAAGAGGGAGCATGTAGGCCAGTGGTGGTGAACCTTCGGCACTCCAGATGTTTTGGACCACAACTCCCAGAATGCCGAGCCTAGATTGCCAATGACAAAGGACTGTGGGGAGTTGTGATCCAAAATATCTGGAGTGCTGAAGGTTCGCCACCACTGATGTAGGCAATTTAGGGAAAATGGATTAGAAAGGTTGTATCGCTTTGTATGCCAAAGAGGACATGGTGTCAAATAAACAGGACACCTTAAAGTGGGCAGAATCATCCACATTACTGCAGGTGACAACACCAGGCCCCAAAAGTGACTTGGCACTGATGACTTGCTACCATCCCACTCACCAAAATAATCTGGATAATTTTGAGATGGAGAATGAAATGAGAGAATCATCCGGAGCAGAAAGTCAATTCATAAAGAGAGACATCTGTTGCTCTTATATTGACTGTGCTCCAGTCATGAGTCATGACCATGATATTCTGAACTACTGTGCTCTGGAACAAAACCAGCTGCAGGGGAGGTGACTCTTCTAGATTTAATCCAAAAGGGGGCTTCCCAATATCTCGTGCAATACTAGTGAAAGTTGTGGAACCGACAGAACGGTGCTGCAGCACCACCATATTTAATTTATTATATTTAAGTGGAATGTGTTACAGAACTGCAACATAGTCCTTTTGCTTTTGAAAGGGAAAAAAATTTCCTAAAGGAAATAACTGTTGCAGAGAAGTTGAAAGGAAAAGTCAAGAGGGTGAAATATTTGCAAAATGATTGTTAATCAAACACCAGACTCAGCTGAAGTGTATAAGGCAAGTCAAACAAATAATAAACAAATAAACAATAAAAGATGCCCTCCTGAAAATAGGGATTTTGAGAGGTTAGTTGTTAATAACATAAAGACCAACAATAAATAATTCTTTAAATATATTAGAAGAAACTGGCTAGAGTTGACTGCAACAAAATTAAAAGAGTACTCAATGGAGTCAAAGAAATTGCAAGGAACATGTATGAATTATTTCATATCTGAACTACAGAAGATATACGGCACATGTAGGAAAAGTAGTGATGAAAAAAGTTCAAACGAAAAATTTCAAACCACAAGGTCAAGATGGGTTCTATCCACAACTATTTCAATGACCCAAAACATGTAACATGTCCCTACAACAACAAAGAGGGAGGAGCTTCTTAGTTCCCATGTTACATAAAAACAGGGTATGGCACACCGGAATATTGCTTGTAAGAGTGGGCTGTCAGTGATATACAGCTCCTAATAATCTTGATCACTGGGCAAACACGGGGAATGTTTCACAAACCACTTCAAACAGATAAATCAGTCAGACACCTTTATTGCCATGAATAAATAAAATAAATAGATAAAATAGACAATGGACAATAGAGAATAAAAGCACACATTTGTGGGAGTGTGCGGACCCAAATCAGTATCGCTAAAAAAACAAGGTGTGTATGTGGAGGGAATGGAAAAGTATTATAACAGGGCAAGAGCAGAAAAGTGTTTCCATGAAGCATTGTATTTGTCCCGCCGTAAACGACTGCAGACGATCCAGGTTGAGCAAGCTATATTTGAAGGTGTAGAACAGAAGGCCCGTTAAATAACTGTGATCTGCGACGCTGGATTATCAAGTTGATAAATATGGCAATCTGCCTAGTGTGGGTTTTGTCTGGGCCTAACAAAAGGTTATTCAAGATGACCTCATCCTGGCTACCAGGAAGTCTAGCAAGGTGTGGGTCTAGGTGGGAAGCACGGATGTCCTTGTATAGAGGACAATATAAGATCATATGCACCCGAGACTCAGTGGTCCCTGTATTACAGGGACATAACCGAGTCTCCAGTGGTAGAGAGCCGAATCTCCTGTATAAGACATTGGAAGGGAGTACTTTACATCTTGCCAGAGTAAAAGCACGTCGTTCTTGTGGATTCTCTAAAAGATGTAGGTAGCTGGCCGGCTTGCCAACAGGTAGCGGAAGTTGAAGACTAAGGGGAGAACATGCCTTAGAGGCTGCTGCAAGGAGGTCTTGCCTTTCAATATCTAGCAGTCTAAGCTTTAACAGCCTATAAGCCTGCATGAAAGGTAGTGCCCCCAATTGTTCAGGTGAAATGCCCAGAACCATAATTTTTTTGGAGAAACAATTTAAGGCCAGGGGAGTAAAAATGGTCGGAACAAATACCCTCTATCAGGGGGTCTTTGTATGAAATAAAACAAATTCTCAGCCAGTATTTGAAGTATCTTAGTTGTGCCTGAGTGCTCAATCTGCTGAGACTGGCCTCCAAGCAGAGGGCTGCGTAAGGTACACAATGAGGAACTGCCAGTATTTTGTAAAGAAAACCGGATTGATGCCTTTCAACCAGTGGATTGATGGCGTCTAGCCAAACTGGTATCCCATATAACAATTGGGAGATGACTTTAGCTTTATAGACCTGCAGGGCACTGGGGATATGTTGATTGCCCCATACATAAAAGAACCGGTAAATGGCTTGGATGGTCAGTCTGGCTGAGCTGATAGTGATATGCCTATGTCTGGCCCAGGTGATATGCCTATGTCTGGCCCAACCTAAGTACTTGAATTCTTTGACTTGCTGAATTGCTTTCCCGTGAAAAATCCAAGATTGGGGTTTCCAGGTCTTACTAAAAATGACTATTTTGGACTTACTATAATTGAGAGACAGTTTGTTGCAAGAGAGATAGTTAATACATTCTGAGATCAACCGTCTTAAACCTATCTTGGTGCTAGATAGTAATACCATGTCGTCTGCATAGAGGAGAATGGGCACTGCCAAATGGCCTAATCTTGGATAGTGGCTGTTTACTCCTAACAAAAGGGGAGCAAGGTCATTAACATACAAATAAATAGGGTAGGGGCAATAACACAGCCCTGTTTAACTCTTCTGTTAATGGGAACACTACTGGAGAGTTCACCATCACTGGATAACCGAATGCAGCAGGTGAGATGCAGAGAGATAAATCAGTGGTGACTTTATGGAGGAAATTAATGCCTGCATGGAATCACAATGAAATATTTGACAGTTTATAAGCTTAAAAGGGAAAAGGATGAAGCAGAACAATGAACACAAGATCATTTCTCACATCACAGTGGAAGTGCTTACATGTTAAGGAGGGAGGGTTACTGATATTTATTTATTTATTTATTTATTTATTTATTTATTTATTTAAAAAAGCACAGTGTTCTGCTTATATACCACCTCATACCACTTCAATTAATCTCTGGGCAGTTTTACAGTTTAATTACAGTATGTAGGCTACACATTATTTATTTATTTATGTATTTATTTATTTATTTATTTATTTATTTATTTATTTATTTATAATATTTTTACACTGCCTTTCTCCTTGGAAAAGGATCCAAGGTGGCTTACAATGATGAGGGACAATATACAGCCCAGAACATTTAAAACATATTGAATTTAACAACAGGGAATTAGAAGATGTATCTTACAAGTTACAACACCCCTTTGTTGTGGAACAGCCTCCCTAGCGAAGTGCACTCTACAGAGTCCCTGCTGGCCTTCCGCAGAGCACTGAAAACTTTGCTCTACCGCGAGGCCTTTGGAGACCAAGCTTAGTTTAGTTCTCCCCCCCCACCTGTTAATTAATTATTTTACTCTTAACTTATTTAAGATTGTCCTGTTTGTTTTATATTGTACTTTGCTGTATTGATCAGCCTGCTGTAAGCCGCCCAAAGTTCCCTCGGGAAGATGGGCGGGGTAGAAATTCAATAATAAACAAACAAACAAACAAACAAACAAACAAACAAACAAACAAACAAACAAACAAACAAACATTAAAGGGTAACATTAAAGCTATAAACAGCATGTGAAATGAAGAAAAATATTTCCTTAAGAGGGATGGAAACTATCATGGGAAACACTGGTGTTCTTATGAATGTGTTACATATATATTGTTATGGGGGATTGTGTATGGCTGTTGTTGTTTTTAAATTGTAGTTTTTATAGATTGGGTATGAATGTTGCCAGGTGAAAGAATGTAGGGCTGTGTGTGTATGTTTGGTTTTTATGTCAGTTTTAAATGAGTGTAAGTGATGTTCGGCATGTGAATGTTGGAGTATCTGTATGGATGGTTTGTTCTTATATTGTAGATTTTACGTCTTGGATTTTTATGCTGGGTTTTGTGAATGACTGACTGGATAGCACTTTTAATCTCGTTGTATTTATACAATGACAATAAATTGCATTCCGATTCCGATTCCGATTCCGATTCCGAAATCAGTCAATGCAATCATGCACGTTAATCCATCTAAAAGTCACATAATATCATTCAGGGAAAGCTTGCCTGAAGAGGCCAGTCTTTGCCTGCTTCCGGAAAGACAGCAGAGATGGTGCAGTACTGGCCTCCAGTGAGAGGGAGTTCCAAAGTCTGGGAGCAGCAACAGAGAAGGTCCTTGTGCTCTTATGAGATGCACCTGTGATGGTGGTAGGATGGAGAGAAAAGTCTTTCCTGATGACCTTATGACCCGAACCGGTTCATACTGTGAGAATCAATCTTTGAGATAGTTTGCACCCAGGCCCTTTAGTGCTTTGTAGGTTAAACCAGCACTTTGAATTGTACCCAATAGGTGATTGGCAGTCAGTGGAGCTGCTTTAGTAGGGGTTTAATGTGATCTCTGTAACCCACCCAAACTAAATTAATTTCAGTCATGTCCAGATGGGAAAAGTTGGAGCTATCTGATTTACACTTAAAAGATTCTTATGTCTAATATGATATATTTCAGGGCTGTCCAACTTTGAGCAGCCCATGGTCTACTTTTTTCACCAAAATGGCCCTGTGGCTTAGTTTGATCTCCCCAAGGCTCCCGGGGTCTACTTATAGGCGTGTACATGGGGATGAGGAGAACCGTGCCATGGCCCTTGAACTGCACCGTTCGGCGGAGACAGTGGGCTGGCAGACCCAGCACTTTCCTAGGGCAGTGGTGGTTCTTGGGATGGGGGAGGAAGGGGTGGAGAACTTATTCCCTCACTTTTTTATTGGTGGCCGGCGGGCTACTTTTGAACCCTTCACGGGCTACCGGTAGCCCGCGGTCTACCTGTTGGGCAGGTCTGATCTATTTCATCTCACATTCGAGCAGCCATTCTGTTTATGTTAATTTTTGTGCCTTTTCCCTGACAGGTCTTTAGAGCATTCTAATTTTATCCCCTTTCAATTAATGACAATCCCATTCCCATCCCCTTCCCTGCCTTTTCTACAGCCTACAAATGCAAGACTAAGCTCTAGGTGAAACCTTTATAGACCATTGATGCAGCCATTTTTCTTACAGCTGCAACAACTTTCCTTTTGTTTTTGTTAAGTAAGGTAAGTGACATTGTGCAAAAGGAATGAATCTGCTTAGTATGGTACCCACAATACTGCCAATGTATCTTGTCTATCTAGAACAGTGCTGAATCGAGAGGAAAATATATGAAAATACAGTGGTACCTCAACTTATGGTTGATTTGACAACCTAAAAATTTGACTTGTGAATGCTCTCTGCAGCTCTGTACGACAGCTGGCGTTGATAGGTCGGACCTGTCAAAATCAACTGCCTGGCGCGGCTGCAGAGAGCCTCGTGCTGGCTGAAGATCAATGGGTCCCTGCTCTGCTCACCAAATTGGTAGGCAGTGCACAGACCCATTGATCTTTGGCCTGTCTGGCACATTGCAAGGAAAGCAAGGAAGGAGGCGGGGCGACGGAGGCATAGATTGCCACCTCCTCCTTCTCCTGGGTGCTTCAATCTCTTTTGCAAAGATCGAAGCACCTAAAAGAAGGAGGTGGTGGTGGCAATCTCCCTCTATTAAGGGCAGCCGGAAGCTGCTCTCCGCAGTCCCATCAGAGAGCTGATTTTGGCAGGTCGGATCTGTCAAATTCAGCTGTCTGGAGGGGCTGTGGAGAGCAGCCTTCAGCTGCCCTTGATTGAGAGGGGTTAGTACAGCCTTCCCATAGGAATGCATTGAAAATCTATTAACCCATTCCCTCTGGAACAGGGTAATTGCTTTTCAGTGCATTCCTATGTGAAACCGCTGTTCGACTTATGAAAAATTTGATGTCCGAATATGCATTCAGAATATGTCGTGAGTCGAGGTACCACTGTATTTTTAAAATGGTTGAGTATATGAAAGCAGGAATGGTAGTAGTTCCTCCATTGTCCTTTTCAATGTCACAATCCACCAAACAAATCACAGGGTTGTCATCTGAGATAACATTGCCCACATCTCTATTTGGGTGCAATCTAACCATCAGTATGAGCTACAGAATGAGATAATCAGGAATGTTCCAACCAGTGCCAAAAACCTGTGCTGTACTGAAAAGGAATGGGTCACTTCTAAAAAAAGGAGCAGCATGGATTCATCTAAGTCTAAACACGTACGGACACCGTAATTTTATTCAAATCAAACAGTACCAAAAGCAACCCAATTAGTGAGTGATATGTCCATCCTCAGTTTCCAATTGGACTTGAACTTAGTTACAAATATGTTGGCTTGAGCATTGTGGGAGTTATAGTCTGAAAAAGAAACATCTCCCATTTTTGGTCATGACTAACATGTCCAACTGATTTCAGTGGAACATTTCTTCACATAAACTAATATAGATCCATTCAATAATTGCATACTTGTGTATACCATATTAGATATGAAGTAGTTACATGCCTCCGCACAACACATGCACTTTATCTACACTAAAGAAACTCATTGGGAGGGTAGGTTCCCTTATAGCTCTGGTTCTGTATTGATTTAAAATGCCACACCGTACAAGGAAAAATATATTGACTGAGAGATTCAGCTCTCATTTAGTTAGTCTAAATTTCACCTTATTGAATATTTATTGTGTTGCTTTCTGCCCACTGCTGTTCTTTCAATCTCAGAATCCCAATGTGCAAATATTTGTTAAAACAAAAAGATAATAACATCAGTTTATATTATAAGATTGTAGTAAGGATTAATGAAGAAATGTATGTGAAGGCCATTTCACTCCCAAGAGTGCCCATACAAATGCTATATTTTATATCAGAAGGGGAACATATTATAGGGTATTTCTTGCTTCTACTGTGATGTTCCAGAGTAGTTCTTTTTTCTGACTATAGCTAAGGGCTTTACCAGATTACATGGCAATACAGTAGTACCTTATAAGACAAATGTCCCTTAATACAAAAAAATCGTAAGACGAATAAAATTTCTGGGAGTAGGAAACCCTCGTAAGACATATTTTCCTATAGGATGCCTTGCAAGATGAATTCAATGCATTCCTATGGGGGCTGCGTTAAACCATGTTTTGTAAATGAATTTTTCGTAAAATGAATTCACCTGTAGAAAGAATTAAATATTCCCTGTGAGATGTTAAAGTTCCTTTTCATTCAGCCTTTGCAGTGACATGCCATTATTTGCTGTTCTTCTATTATCTCCCCTCTAAGGAAAAGTGTCTTTCTAACAACAGAGACTAAGCAACAGTGGACAAAACCACAACGTAGTCGAGTCATTCTCATGTGATATATCAATAGAATGTGGAAGAATTACAATGGCCTTGCTCCTAAAAGTTCCTATATATTATTCCAAAAGTCATAATCAGACATAAAGCAAGACTCTTTAAGAATGTGAAAAGACTCATATGAGGGGAGCTGTTCAGTTACACTCATTCTACACATGAATTTTGATTTTCAAAGCCCTCCATGGCTTGGGACCAGAGTACCTGTCGGAGCGTATCTCTCAGAAGTCAACTGGTACCAGACCCACGAGAATGGCGCAGGCGCTCTCTCTTAGGGTGGCCACACCCAGGGAGGCGTGGAAGTCGCTTACGTGCAACTGCGCCTTCTCTGTGGTGGGCCCTACGCTGTGGAATCAGCTACCTAGTGAGTTGTGCCTTGCAGAGTCCCTGCCCGCCTTTAAAAAGCCTTGAAAACACATCTCTTCAAGGAGGCATTTGGCAACCTTTTTTTTTTTTTGCCGCCCATGCCATCCTTTGTGGAGGGTATTGTACCCCCCTATTTTTATTAGTGGTTTGCCCCTGACTTTTATGCTTGTTGCTGTTGATTTTTTTTAGTGTACACTGCCCAGAGTTCCGTCTCGGAAGATGGGGCGGTATATAAATGTAATAATAAACAAACAAACAAACAAACAAACAAACAAAATGAACGGGGTGAAGATGTAGAATTGTAGACTTCAAAATGTAAATGGAAGTTAAGTGCAAATGTGCTTTCTGTCTTTTAAAACAACTTCTGCATGGAAGAAACTAGCATACTGGATAGCTACAAGGAACCCAGCTCTCGGGATAGATAGGTGGTTCATCTATTTCAGGTCCATCTCTCTTTCTAATGTGCTCATCCATAAATTTCTTCTGTCAATTCCCAATTTTTGCAGTTACCTTAAAATTGACACAAATATCACAATTTTCTAGGTAGATATGAATTTAACTCCTTCAAAAGCATGCATTTTAAAATGCACATTATCTTACAATACATGTTCCTTAACATACTGTCTTTCAAAGTCTGCATTTCTGAATTTATATTGTAACTTTTTCAGGGTAAGCGCTGCATGACAACATCAGGAGAAATACAAAATCTTATAGATAGCTGTGCCAGAATTAACAGAGAATGCAGTCCTTAAGCACTCCAAAGCCTACAGATTAAAGAGAGATCTCTCCATGTTTCTGTCAGCCTGCTTAAACTACCCTGTTAAGAAAAGGCACTACTGCGTTCTTCCACAGATGAAGGCTGAATCAAATGAAAAAAATATACCAATGATATTCTTTGAGGATTTAATGTCTATAGAAGAAGCAGCAATTGATTAGGAGACAGCTGCACATTTGACACTCACCACAATGAGATTAACTAAACGATACAATAAATGATATTTTTATAGCCATCTGTAGAATTAAGTAGGCACAGAGGAAAAGACGGGGCCTCTGAGAAATCCACAGAATTATTTGCTTATTGTTTACTCAAAAAAGTACCATGCCCCCATATTTTGCTTGCAGTAATCAAATCCAGGCCTCTCTAGCTTAATCTACAATGAGGGCTCTTGCTTCTCCTCTGAGCTTCAAATCTCTTTATAATAAGCAGCAGTTTAACCAAAAATGGTGAATCACTCTCACCTCCGGGGGGGGGGCATGCATTGAGAGAGGAGTGTGTCCCACCATAAAATTTCCAGCAGCTAACTCTGTTCCAGTCATGTGCCACTTATATCTCTTAAGGTGCAACTATAGTGCCAATATACCTCACAGTTTCTGTTGGAGCTCGTATGGTTAAAATCAAAGTTTGTATATGGTGTAAATCAGGCTTGCACCACACATCGACTGTGGGCGACCAGTCACCTGCGGCACTGTCAGAATTCCCCCACCAGGACCCTACCAGCCTCCCGACATGCCTCCCCTCCCCTCACCCACCTGGACGTTTGGTCCTTCTGCTGCCACCACGCCACACCCCCTCACTGGGCTCCTCCATAGGAGACTCCGGCTTCCTACTTAGAAGCACCAGGGAAGAACACATGCCAACTGCCCCCTGCCTTCACTTATCCCCTTCCCATTTCCTCCAACCCTCCCACTTTGATCTGCCAATCAGGGGTGTGGTGTGGGGAGGGCTAATAAAGATTGGATGGTGGAGGGACTATTTACTAAGACCCCCCTCTCTCCCCGCATGCCCTTCTGGAAGTAGCCCATGAGGACATGCAGCACTTCAGGAAGTAGACTGTGGGAGTGTCCAGTGGATGGAAGTAGCCTGCAGGCTGTGCAAAGTTGGACAGCCCTGGTGTAAATCATGATGTGTGTATATATGGGTGTGTGTGTGTGGGGGGGGGGTACTGGTTCATTCATCTACAGTGGAGATGCTACATGAGAAACTGGACCAAAATAGCAATAAATTGCCACAGAAAAGTAGTAATTCAAATTTAGTGTCAATACAATAGCTGGATCTTTATGGAGAATACTATTGTGTACAGAGTGTTAATTCTGTAAAACAGCAGTCAAAGTAACATACTCTAGCATGCATGTTTGTCTTTATTTTTGTACCTTTCAAAAGGAGCTGCAAAGCTCAACATGCATTGGGGCATCTTTGAAAAATAAAAGCAAAGCTCTCCCTCCCACCCCCTGCAAAAAAAAATAAAAATAAAAGATAACTGGACAGTTTTCTCTTTCTGCTACTGCTGTGACAGAAGGTGGTTGAAACAGCTTTCTGAGCTGGGACCAAACTCAAGCCCAAAAGGAATACAGGAAGGAGAGTTTTTATAAAGGTAAAATGACTTTGGAGCTTATTTATTAACAATTTAAAATATGGCTGCTGAGACCTAAAGAAGAACAGGAAGTAGATATTTCCTCTGTGGAGCTGTCATTTTAAACATCCTTCCCTTTTTTCTTATATACAGGACTGGTGTAATTCTACTTTTAGGCTGTGCACATATTTTAATTTTAAAAACTGGATTTTCAAAAAAAAAAAAAGGTTTTGCTAAATCAGCATGCATCCAGTAATTATGCCCAGCCAGATGTGGATTAGTCAATGAGGCTATTTACATTTCTATTGTGTTCTGAATCCAGTGGTGAGATCTATTTAAATGAAAGCCTTTAACTTCTCTCTCTATTTTTTTTTTGTAGGGAAGGAAGGATAAAATAACTTATGAAATTCTAAAGTCTTTGATTATTGGCTGACGTGGTAAACACGAAACAGCACAGATTAAAACTGCAAGACTGCACAAAAGTAGAATTCAGTCAACCCTTGTATAACAAAGAGTTTGTATAACATAAAATTTGTACAACATAAAAATTCCAGAAATAGGGGAAATTTGCTTAACATAATCGCCTATGGGGAGAATCCATACAAAATAAAAATGGGATTACGGTACTCTGTTTTCAATGCATTCCCATGGGAATTTGTATAAAGGACAATTTGCTTAACATAATTTCATTTGGAATGAATTAATTCCTTTAAAAAGGTATCACTGTACAAGAATGAATGTAGAATGTAAAGCGGAGTCACGTCATCGCTTGGAGAGACAGAATCTAGGCACAGAAATGGCCCTTTAAACGTGAACTCTGCTAATTTATTAGAAACAGAAATAATGAATCCTTTCAAGTCAAGGATGCTTGAAATCACAACTTGCTAAGGAAGCATTCCTGCTCAATAAGTGAATAAGCTATTCAGGCTTTATGTTTTGAAGCCATTTATCATCATAAGAAATTAAAAACCTGGAGCTAGTGAATTGCATGACAAAGCATCTGTGGATTTGAAAATTAGAGCAAAAATGGTCTGCCCCACACTGATTACACTATTTAAAATCACTTGGAAACATCTTACCACATGTGGGAAAAGCACATGCGCGGCACGTCTGTTCCAGATATGTTATTACATGTTATTCTCCTCATAACATTTCACATTTATCTAAGTAAGGGTTTTGAGCAGCAGGGAAGGAGCTCAGCTAGCCTCCCAGCAGCCTCAAGGCTCAGCGGTAATGACAGAGCATGAGGTAACTACAAAGCAGCCACTGTAACTGTCCGGGAAGGCTGGCAAGAAGCCATGTATCATCAATGGATGAAAATCTCTAATGGCTTTCTTAGCTGTGTTGCCCCACAATTCTCAGTTCCTCTCAGAAGCAGCTCTGTGGGAAAGGAAAACAAGAAATGCCCACAGATGAACTGGGAAGGGGAAAGAGAGGGAAAGGCAGCCATCACAACACTCCGTAAAGCATACAACTTAACCTGAAATTTTGACCACATCTACAACATAAATTTAAATTTCTTAATGTAGATGAATGCAAAATCCATTTAGTGGTTATGAAACAGGAAGCTGGACTTACTGAAGCACTCTGTGCATGGTTAATACTGTGAATGAAGTCTTCGCCTCTGAGAAACGATAGTAAGGCGGCACCTGGAGTACTGTGTACAATTTCGATCACCACATCTCAAAAAAGACATAGTGGAATTGGAAAAGGTGCAAAAGAGAGCAACTAAAATGATAACTGGGCTAGGGGACCTCCCTTATGAGGGGCTCTTTAATCTGGAAAAAGGCACCTGGGGGGGTAACAGCTTCATTGGCTAATTATCAGTTTCCAGGCCCAATTGAAAGGGATGGTTTTAACCAATAAAGTCTGAAATGACTTCGGGCCAGGTTAAATGAGAGACTGCCTCCTTGGGTTTCAAGAACTTATGAGGGAGGCCTTTGTTGCTTTTAATGTTTTTTTTTGAATGGGTTTGAAGGGATTTTAGTGAGTGTTTTTAAAATTAATATGATTGTTTTTAAAATAAACAAACGTATTATATTTGAAATATTTGTGCTTTCAAAATCACTTATAAGCCACTTCGGGTTCCCCAACAGAGAGAAAAGCAGGAAAGAAATAAAATCAATAATGCACCCTCACTCAGTCAGACATTTTAATTCTGACTTAATACAGCAAAAAAAGGGAAATATTATTGTAAACATTCCTTTAAACTAGTATCTAACACAACCAAGACATACGATATACAATTTTAACTTGAAAAGTTACAGCTAAACATGCAAAAAAATTAAAGAATAATGCTCTTAGTGTTTTTTCCAATGGGGAAATATTCTTTAGTAACTCTATTTCTATTACTTTGCACTTTCTAGAAAGATAATTACCCAATGATAATTTGAATCAAACTGCTCTGTTAAAAATAGGGAAATTACTTCTGTCCCTTCAAATATCATGTATTTTGATCTGTAAGGTGACTACTGAATCTCAGATTTTATTGCTGCCCAACTGGAAAAATGGGAGATGAATTTAGCAAGGGAAGCTGATTAATCCTTAATGAATTTCAAAGTTCATTTCATGAAGAACAGAGAATTTAAGCAGTAGAAAATGGGAGCAGTCATTTTCATCTTTTTTAGCTGCAAATATATCTGCTCTGTGGATTTTAAGAGGCTGATCAAAAGGCATAGCAAGGAACAAATTAAATCAGCTAAGTCAGGTGCACATGTTCTCATACACCAGAAAAAACACATAAAAGATTAAACACTACCTTTGTTTTTCCCCAAGAAAGAAATTACTTATGTGAACATCCTAAAATGTCTGCAAACGTCCTGTCTCCTAAAATAAGTAACAGAAAGTTAAACCCAAAATAAAAAATGCACGAGATTCTAATAGACACTTGAATAAAAATGATTTTTAAAATATGTAAAAAAAGTTACTGACGTTCATAGAACGCACAGGGTAAAGTACTCAGAATCTTGATCTCCATTGCACTACTTTATTAAACACAACAAGCAATAGCAATGAAATGTAAAATGTGTTTAGCTGGCGATCCTCCCTTTCCATTTCAATGAGCCTTATGCTATTCTGAATGTAATGTTCCTATGATTATATTTAAATTTAGCTTTTATCTGAAATTCTCAGAAGGAAGACTGAACATGGAAGTAGTGCTCATGCTTCAAGCAGACCAATGGTTGCGCTGTATTGGCTTAATATCAGAATGGCTATGCCAGGTGAAGGATTCTGGAAGTTGGAATCTCAAAGGTAGCTTGAGCTGAGCTGTAGACCCACTATGGTACACAGATCCAGGAAGAAACACAGCTGTGAGCAGTACCAGCACATTTTAACAGTGTTCTAGCTTCAGGGAACCACACTGTGCTTTTGTGCAGCTAGAGCCTCAGTCTCACCAGTTGGGGCCAGATGCAAATCAAACGTTCACAGCAGAATACACTCAGTAGCATTAAAGCAGAGGGTACCTCTTCTTTAATTGGCTCAGGCTCAAAACATATTCCTTGGATAAGAATGAATCAAAATGGAACCTGCAGTTTTCAATTGCTGGTTCTTATCCCACCATTTCTTCTTTTCTTCAGTGGCCCAATTTGCAGAGGAAAAGGAAGTCTTGTGGTTATCTGAAGTCCTATTGCTTAGAGTCATATTGAAAACCACCCAGAAATTATCAATAGATCCTGAGTCTATCTCGTTACCCCAATTAAAGGAAAAAGAAAACTGGTTTCAGATCCTTGTTCTGCCTTTTATGGGAGAACTGGGAGCAGGACCATATGAACAGTATTCTGAAGATGAATTAGGGAAAATAACTCCCTTAAGTTCTTTGGTAGAAAGGAAGGATACATATAAATACTGTACAAGAAATATGACAATTAAATGCCAATGGAGCTGTTTGTAGTTATAATAGTCACAAAGTAGGAAGCAGAATGAGTCATGTTCATCCATGAGTGAAAGTATAGTTTTATGAGATTGTTACATAATATTTTAATTTGTATTAGAAGTTTTAAAATTGGGTTTTTTTACTTGTAAGCTAAACTCATGAGCATTTTGTAGCTCTTTTCAGTCTGGGAATGGCCTATTACAGAGCTTGGCAAAGAGTATTGAGGGTGACGGGATGGAGAGAAGGGCCTCTCCTGATGACCTTAACACCCGAGCTGGTTCATACTGTGAGATGCGATCTTTAAAGTAGCTAGGACTCAGGTCATACAGTGCTTTGTAGGTCAAGGTCAGCACCTTGAATAGTGCCTGATAGCTAGTGCAGCTGCTTTAATAGGGGTGTAATGTGATCTCTGTACTCCGCCCCTGTCAGCAATCCAGCTGCTGCATTTTGGACCCATTGGAGTTTCCTGTGACTTTTCATCGGTAGTCCCACATAGAGCGCATTACAGTAGTCTAGCCAGGACATGACTAGGACATATGTCACAGTGGCCAGAGCCAGTTTCTCAAGAAACAGGTGTAACTTGTGTACTAGCCTTAATTGTGCAAATGTGCTCCTGGGCACACCCATGACCTGGGCATCCAAGCTCAGGGATGAGCCCAAAAGCACCTCCAAGCTGTGTACCTCTTTTTTCAATTGGAGGGTGACCCCATCAGGCTGCATCCCTATCCCTTGCTCTCCCTTTCGACTGACCAGGCACACCTTTGTTTTGTCTAGGTTTAGTTTCATTTTGTTCAACCTCATCCAGTTCAATACTGTAGCTAAACACTCATGTAAAGGTACATCTATGGGAGATACTTTTAAATGCTGAACAGACATTTTGCAAAAATGTCCAAGATTAACACACTAAACATCAAACTTGTACATTTTTTTCTGTGGAATACTTTTGGGGTGTACACTGGGATTATGTGTGTCTAACCCTCTTTTCAAAGCTCTCTGCTCTTAATGTTAAATTAATGTTAAATAATTGCACTGTCAAAAAATAAGCCCACACCCTTTAATTAATAAATAACAATCATCAAGTCAATTCTAATTTATGGACATCCCCTTCCATGGTTTTTAAGGTAGGGAGTGTGGCATTTACCCTTTGGTGATAAGTAATTCATGAGAAGTATCTGTATTGATTGATTGATTGTTGACCAATGGGAGAGTCTGGGGGAGTACTCTGAGGGGATTTAACACTCAGCCCAGCACTGAATTAGACAGATAGGGACAGATAGGGACTGACACTATCTGAGAAAAGGTTAGATAGAGACCTGCACTTACTGAGAAAAGACAGATAAGGTCTGACTGAGAGACAGTTATAGATTAGAGAGAGAATATGGGCGTTTATACACGACCCCTAAGCTCCGCTGCAAATGGCTCCCAGCTCTGGAGCTTAGAAATGTTTCCCCACCAGCTCCGGAGTTTAGAGAAAATTAAGTGCGACCACGCCCCCATAAGCGCGACCCAGCACACCTTTCATGTACCTGCTCTCAGCAGGTGAAAATTCCTTGATGCGGATAAGAGTGCCAGGCTCTCCTCACTTGTCTGTTGTTTTTTTGCCTCCCACCCCTTTAAGAGCCCCTTGAGAAGGAATCAGGAAGTAACGGGGCTCGTGGCAACTTCGACCGGCACCGGCAGGATAGTAAAGGCTTCTTTTGTCCTTTTTTCCCCTCCCTCCCCTCACGCAGACAGGAGCAGGAAGTGCTGAGGGGGGGGGAACGCAGGAACAGAAATGAACCCCCAAGATCTCTGGTCCGAATTTAAGGGACCAGCGGATCTTAGGGGTTGTGTGAAAAGGCCCTATGTCTATGAAGATTCTCAGTCATCCAGGTGAGTTTACCTGGAAGTTGAGTCATGGCAACTGGACTTCTTTTTCTTGAGATATTGAAACGTTTTGCTGCTCATCCAAACCACTTCATCAGTCTGAAAAAAGCTTGTTGTCTTTGACTTCTTGTCACCCTGGTCTGAAATAGTCTCATAAGATGAACAATGGCCTGAATGGGCTCATTAAGTAGACAATAGCCTTAAGGTGAACAATGGCCTAAAGTGCTGAAACCCATAAAGTATGGGTCATTAGCTATGGCCTTGGTGGTGAAGGTGTCAAGTATTTTTGATTTGTCTAGGTATTGTCGAAATCACAGCCTGGTAAGTGTCAGATAGACTGTGTCTGAGGCCCCCAGAGAGAAGAGACAGGATTTTAATACTTTTGTGACGAAAATAAAGTGTTGAGTGTTTGTAAACTTAAGAACAGGTGTGCATCTAAACAACTTTTTCAGTAACCAAACTTTTGTGTATTTGAGCTATATACTTCCTTTTGTTTGTACCGAAACACGTTACCTTTAATGAGTTTGATTCTACTTTGTAATAAACTTCTTCAATTTAAAATCAGTCTGAAATCATTAATTTACTAGCAAAGCTAGTTGGTGGCAGCAAAAGAGAAAAATTAGAAGCAGTGTTTGTCAATAGGCTGTGAAAGGGCCAGGGGCAAAGCATGGGAATGCTACAGTGAGTACTCCAAAGTGAGTTACCATTCCGTTCCTTTAGGCGCATCCTGGGACTGTGCAGCTTGTAGAGTGGGACACTGAACTGACACTGATGGGTGGTGGTGGGAAGCAAGCTTAGGAGGGAATTTATAAAGGAATTAAATCCTTTTTAAAGATAATATAGTAATATTAAGGCAGAAATGCAAGATGGAATGCTTATGGTGCTACATTTTGCTCTGGGCTATTAATTTGCATACATCATTAGAAAATCTTACTAGCTTATCATGTGTTTATGCAGGATAACTAAAACTTTTCATTCTGCTGATAGCTCTTATAGTGAAACAATACCCATAATTCCTCATTAATGAACAGGATGAGTAATTAGTTGATGACGACTTTACTCTCCAGCCTAAGATATTTCACATTTGCAAATTTAACAAACACACCAAAGGGACGTTACTATGCTTTTCACAAGACTTGATCCCCTTCAACTGTTGTTTCATAGGAACGCCCAAGACTACAGATCGAAAATATAATTGCTTTGATCATTGTTCTTGAGACAATTAATGTCAAATGACAGGGTTAAATGGTAAGTCTACTCTTAAGTAGACAAGGCAGCAATTAAAGATTCCACTGTCAGACTATTCTTATGCCTTCCTTCCATTGTCCTGTTTAGTTTTGTTTGCCTGTTCTTCAATAAATTGCTTATGCTTCGGGCATAGAAAAAAGTAAATCGATTCTGTGGTCTTTAAAAATCCAAGATTTAACAAAAACCATAAAGCAACCACAAACAAACAAACCAAAACAAAAAGTAAAACCATGCCTCCTTAATCAATGTTCAAATAGGGTAGCCAGGAAGTCTAACAACATATAAAGGGAAAGGCTGCCATATTAGGAAAGCAAAGTATCTCTTTGTTGTTTATGGAGATTCATCTCCATATGCCCTTGGTTCTCAACCTTGGTTCCCCAGATATTCTTGGACTACAACTCCCAGAAATCCTGGGCAGAACAAACAGTGCTATGAAGCACTGGCTATCTTATCCAGCAGCAGAACTGAGTCTAACATTACACAGAGTGAGGCAACCAATACAAGAGGCAGTTGAAGACTTTTGGGAGTTTTATAGTCCCAGAACATCTGAAGACTCAAGGTTGGGAACCACTGCTTTAGACCAAATGAGTATTTAAAAACATAAAACAAAAACAAAAAAACCCCAAATTTAAATACAATGGACCCTCATATAACAAATGGTTTGTATAACGTAATATCTGTACAACATAAAAAATTCCAGAGATAGGGGAAATTTGCTTAACAGAATTGCCTATGGAGTGAATCTGTACATAAAAATGGTCCGGATTAGGGATTACACAGTTTTCAATGCATTCCTATGGGAAATTTGTATAAAGGAAAATTTGGTTAACAGAACTTCATTTGGAACAGATTAATTCCTTTATAAAAGGTACCACTGAATTATTTTGACATATATGGTTGCTGTTCTGATTGCATGAATTTCCTCCTCTTCTGTTGTTATTCTGTGATTCTTTTCTTAAATAATAAACAATGAAAGATGGTGGGGGAGACATCTGGAAGATGTCTTTGTTCGTAGTCTGATATGAGTTCAGTTCACAGCATGTCAGGCACAAGGAAAACCAGCCGGTTGTTCTGCCTCTCCTTGTTTGAACAAAATGCTGTACAAATCCACCATCCATCCTAAGAACTACTACTGATAAAAAAAAAAAAAAACTTAAGAGGCACATCCACTTCTGTGACTTCTTCCACCAATGTAATAAATACATTTTGTGCTCCCTGTTTTGTCTGGATCATCTGATATTTACAGCCTTTGGTGGTTTTTAAAAAGTCATATATAATCAAGTAATGGGATGCCCTCTTTCTTCAGAATGTATTTCCATTCTGCATAAGAACGCAGGAAGGCAAAGAAAGCAATGTCAATTTATTATGAGAAACATGAACTCTCAGCAAGTACAAGACAGGAAAGATGAATAATTTATATTATTAGATCTTAACACCAGGTGACTATTTTGTGTGTTGCATGATTTATTAGAAATGAAATGTTAACTATCCATAACACCGTGTTTAGAGACATTCCCCCAGCTTTACAAACAGACTGTGGTCAGTTATTTAATAAGAAGTAACAAAATGGGGTGGGGAGGTAGCTGTTTTGACTAATTCTCTCCAGGAAGAGATTTGAATTATTACACAGTTTTTTTTTAAACACAATACAGGGTGTAACTATAATAACAAGACATTATTTTAAATTAGCCTTCAAATAGAAGGAAGTGGAGCATTGTTCACAGCAGCCTGCCCATCATGTGGACTACAATTCCCACAATTCACAACCATTAGCCATTTAGCGGGAGTTGATGGGAACTTAATTCCAGAATACCTGAAGGGCACTCACTTTGAGAGGGCTGCTACCAAGCATGGCGTGTGTTGCTGATACAGTAATGTCTAGCTGCCAGTAAGAATGTAAGAGAACCAGGCCTAATAAGACACATGGCCTATTGAGTCTCTCATCGTGCTCCCACAGAGGCCAAGCAAATGAACGCTTATGGAAAGCCTGCAGTAGGATATGAGCAGAGTAACATCCCTCCTGCTCATGTTTCACAGCAACAGATATTCAGAGGCCTACTGAAGGTAATAGAGAGCCATCCTGACTGGTAGGCATTGACAGTGATAGCTCCCATTAACTTGTCTGGTTTTCTTTTCAAGCAGCCCAAAATAGCAACCAAGACTACATCTTGCGGTTACTATGTCAGTACATATCCTGGTGCAAAAAGAAGAGCACAACGTCTTTTCCACACGTCTGACCCATGTCATTTTGCTGCCTGGGCTGAAGCAGTAAATAATCACCTACTAAGCCAGGTTAGTCCCATTACACTAGCATACGAGGCACAGGACTTCATCTGAGTACTGTACTCTCCTCTGAGAGTACAAACAGCAAGAACAGTAACAGCACATCATTAAATAGCTAGCTGTTGGTTGTTTTTCCCAAATACCCCGAATCAGAACCTGATGGACTTGATGCGTTTGGGAGAGCATGAGACTAGATATCTGTCTCCTGATACCACACCCTGTATCTGGCCCTTGAAGTACCCCGAATATAAGCCTTGAGATTACACATCTCCATAATGGTTTGTAACCTGTGATGGACTTTTCCTACAGGAATCTGTCCAATCACCTTTTGAAGGCATGCCATCACCACATCTTGTGGCAGGGAGTTCCACAGACTAACAACGCGCTGGGTGAAAAAAAAAATTCTTTGTTTGTTCTTACTCTCCCAGCCTTCAATTTGGGTGTATGTCCCCTAGTTCTGGTATTTTGTGAGAGGGAGAAGAGCTTCCCTCTATCCACTTTACTCATGCCCTGCATTACTCATGAAAAAAGGGTGAATGCCAGTGATTGTACAGAGAAACCTGGTGGTTACCTTTCGTTACATCACTTTGCAAAAGACACATCACCATGCCCTCATCACGCACACCCCAATAATATTACAAAATAAAGTTATTTATTCCTTTTAAATATTTATATCCCGCCTTTCACCTCGAAAGGTCCCAAGGTAGGCTGTCAGGTCAAGCATTATTTTCATGCTTTCGTTACTTTCAACTGTCCACAGGGGCTATCAAAGAGAAAGGTGCCACAGAGAAATCCATACCCATAATGGAACTGAAAAACCCCACCGCTCATGTAAGAAGAAAGGAAAGGCAGAAGTGATAATGGGGGGGGGGGGCGGGGGCAATAGTACAGCAAAGGCCAAAGAAAACACAGCTACTTGTTGGGGGGGGGAGACAGTAATTAATTTTTGCCTCTAGAAGCACACATACTGATGGAGTGTTGAAGCTTTTATTTGAAGATTATGTCTTCTCCTGCACATTTAAACTCTCCCAGATAGGCCCCAAACCAATGCCTCTTATATGATGTTTCACTTCTGATTCATATCCCATTATTTTTCATCACAAACCAAGACATTCCTGAGCTCTGCAATATTTGAAATCTTATTTGAAACTGTGGTTTATCTTATTTTTGAACAGTGTGCAGAAAATATAGAGAACTGCCTGGTTCAGAAAGCTAAAGGCAAAGGGGGTGGGCAGCGCTGAAGAAAATGAAATAAAACTGAACCCACAAAGGGATTTGAATTCAATAACTTTGAAATACAAGCAAAGACTTTATCCAGAGATTTCACTTAACATAAATGGGAATATACAGGTATTATATCGGCACTGGAGAGGGCTCAGATTAAATGAAAGTGATAGAATTTCTGAGATTTTTTTTTTTAAAAAAGACACATAGTCTGTGTGTTCCATCTATCCCTCCAATGTCATATTAATACAGGCCGAAGCAGGTCTTTGGAGAGCAACCTCCTTGAAGAAATATAAGAATTCAAATTTCTTTACAGATTCTTGATATCAAGCTCGGCAGAAATGTCTACATGCAAGTCAGAATGAGGAAGGAAGGAAGTATTTTTCAAAACACTGATGCAAGCACTATCTATTAAAAGTAAAAAATGTGTAGGGGTGCCACTATTTAGATGCAATTTCCTTTTATGCATTGTTGCCTTCATTCTGTATTCCCATCTATATCTCACTTTACCTGTATAATCTGCCAGAGTACCAAATTAAGGCTATAGTGAAAGAATAACCACCTTACTTAGCACTGTTTTACCCTTTTACCTCAGATTTTATTGCTGTTATTGTTTCAAATTACCTACTGCTCAGTTGGTTTCCCTATTATAATTAGAAATTCATACCTAATTAGAGTATTTTTTTGGACTGGCATATTAATTAAGCAAGCCTTGTTCTGCAGTGGTTCCGTACTGCATACAAATCCTGCTCACAACCTGGGATTTGATCCCATCCTTCTGAGGTCAGTAAACTGAGTCCGCAACTTGCTGGGGGTGGGGGTGGGGCAAAGTGAAGCCTCAATAATTAAATTGGAAACAGTCCATAGAGGGTGCTTTAAGGGTAAACTGGATATGAACTGATTGAATTAATGGTTGAAATCTAAGTTACCATTAGAATAGGTCCACTGAATCAACAGGGATCTAATGAATCAATTCATGTGAAAGTTCCACTGATTTTAATTGGCTTTCTCCT
>JAHTLZ010003526.1:67900687-67918491 GCA_023846285.1 Phrynocephalus versicolor
TGTGTGTGTGTGTGTGTGTGTGTGTGTGTGTGTGTGTGTGTGTGTGTTAGTGTCCATACATCACAGCCCCTGGTCACTTTTCCTCAGTAATGCAGAATGCTGATTTCTGTATTGTTTGCTAAGGTACTGTATATGTAGGACACTTGAAATAGGCTGACCTCGTGAATTGTTGGACTAGTGGATTCCAACAAGATTACTGAACATGTAAATACACGTACAGTAATACCTTGGTTTATGACCAGAATTTGTTCCAGAAACATGCTTGTAAACCAAAACACTCGTATATCAAAGCAAATTTCCCCATAAGAAATAATGGAAACTCAGATGGTTCCTTCTGTGGCCCTATAGGGCACATACTGGACACACAACATGCTAAAACTCACAAAAAAGTTGGCTAGAAGTCTAGGTCCACACCGTGGTTTAGGTATCTGGCAGTGGAATCTGCTCTGCTTGGGACTAACAACTGGATTTTACTCTCTGTTTTTAATGTGATAAAAAAGTGCAATTTGTAGCCTTATACATGCTTGAGTAGCTGCCCCATGACCACAAATGGTTTGAAAAATAAGATGTTGAAAACAAATTAAAGAAAAATATAAATATAAAGAAAAATAAAACCCTAACCTGCACTATCCATTGAAAACCTTGATGGCAGCTGCAAGGAAGACCTCTGTTCCTCTTTCCTTCCCCTGCTTTTGAGGCTTGCCTGAAACAGAACGTTCCAAACAATTCCCCACAATCCAGCAGGGTGAGAGAGAAAGATAGCTAAAATTGGTTCACTCGTGATCATGTGACCTGGGTCCAGTGCTTGTATTGCAAGACATTGCTTGTTGATCAACACAGACAGAAATATTTGCTCATCTTGCAAAACACTCGTAAACCAAGGTACTCATAAACCATTACTGTATATGTGATAAAGTTGCCACTGTCAAAATAGTCTCAGAGTCCTAGTGTCTTGTCTCTTGCATGCGCAAAATCACTTTCTCAGCTCTCTTGGCTGCTAAGGCAATGAAAGAGGCCAAATAAAAATAAAGAGCAACTTGACTAGCTACTACTTTTGTTTCAAATCTTATATTCGGACACACAAAAAATTATACAGAAAATATTAACTGAGAGCTTGGAGTGTTGTTTTCAGAATCTAATGCATTGGTCTTACCGACTGCTTTTTCTTTTGAAGAAAAAGTCCTTGCTTTTTGTTTTAACAATGGTGTGCATGGTACTTTTATAGCTATATTTCAGTATTTGTTTTTATAAAATCACTTAAACATACAAAATAGGACTCCCATGCAGAATAATGTTTTCTTGAGAAATGAAAACACATTTCTCACTTCGCTAAAAAGAGCGCAGTTACTAGTAAGTAAAAGCAACAAAATTAGTAAAGTCATTATACAAAAAGTAGCAGATTACAGACACGTTTGATCATTGAGAGTGGCTTTTTTCAAGCTCTACTGTGAAGGACACCCTCGCCCTATTTTTACATTTTCTGCCCGGCTGCTATTGCTCAGTCAGCTTTGGCAGAATTTCATCCTTCTCCAGACGAAAAAGAATTTCTCATTTACCTGTTTCCATTTTGCCATCCTGTGCTGCAGGTCCATCGGGAATGACACTCTTCACCTGGAGAAACTCATCAGGCTCATCTCCACCAATAATGGTAAATCCAAAACCCATATTGCTTTTTTTAAGAGTCGTGCTGAGGAATGTCCCCTTCAGCTGTGAGGCATCTCGGGTGAAGAGCGGTTTTTCTACATCAAGTCAACATAAAGGAGAGAAAAAATAACATGCTGTAAAATGCAGAGAATAAGGATTGGATGCCCAATCCATCAGCAGAAGCAATAGCAGGCAACAATGTGGCATTTTGGGGTGTGGGGGAGCAAAATAAAAGTGCAAGCATTACCAGAGAAACAAAGCATTAGTGAGTTATCTTCTAGTTAAGATAAAAACCAGTAAGGGAAAGTGTTGCTTATTTAAAGTAGTATTTCTTTCCGTATCTTTAGTGAACTGTTGACTAAATTGCCGTTGGATTCTTGGGGTGCTAAAAAGCGATCAGAAACTGAAAAGGTGGCACATAGTAGTTAGTCATCTTATTTTTAAAAATATTTTCTTGCTGAAGTAGTTTTGCAATACAGTAATACTGAACACTTGAATAACTGAGTTCTTCCATAGCACCACAGAACGTTTGTAAGTTCGTCTGTGCAGGTGCCTCTATTCTCAACAAACAGAATTTTAGTATCCGACAAGAGGACTTTTACAGCTTATGGGATGGTTCGGCGGCCTTGACGACGTCACCTTTCAGTGTGATCCTTGGTAAAGCGTGACAAAGATCAGCAAGCCAAAGGAAAACTTCACCTGACACCCCCACCCCACCCCCCCAACCCCGGTGCCTCTGTTCTGTGCTTTAATGTGTGAAAACAGGCATGGAAAAAGGTGAAAAGGTTGGTGGCTTTAAAACAAAACAAAACAAAAACACAACAACTTAGCTCACTACTTTTTACAAAAGTGCAGCCTGGGTAAGTAGCAGCACTCGGACATACCATACAGCCTGTACACTCCAGCAATGTCCCGCCGACACTGAGACAGGTCACTCACACTGCGAGACCTCAGAGGAGCAGGGCGCGGGTGAACATGTTTGGGCCTAGGTAATGTTGATGAGGAGCTTTCTACTGTTATAAAGGAGAAGAAGCCTCATTCTTTGCCTACAAGCTTATATAAATAATTTAATCTCTACAATACCGACGGTTATCCGCTTCCCCCCTACGTGCATCAAATGCTTCAACACCAGTGGCTTTATTCTTGTAATTTCCACCAAATCAGAAAAAAAATCAGCTCCCTTCCTAAGGAACTCGAGTCAGTTTCAGTGGGAAGAACATCATTCTAACACAGAGATACAGAACTTGGCGTCCCTTTGGATGCTTTGGACTACAAGCCCCATAAGCCCAGACTGTATGGCCACTGATCAGGAGTAATGGGTGCCAAAGCAAAAATAAATAAATAAATAAATAAATATTAACCTACACTTATCCCTACTCTGACAATACACCTCATAGGCCGAATTCAGTGCTTGAATACATTTAGCAATATCAGCTATGTGGGTGTGAAATGGATCAGGACCATGTATGTTCATCCCCTCCCTGCTGCAAATCGCAAGGCTTAGAAGAGATGCTTCCATTGTCAATGAAGGAAACTTCCCTCTCAAGGCTAAGATCTGATCGAGAAGGACCAGGATTTCCCCCCAACATACTATGAATAACTGCATACCTACTTGTTGAGGTGAAAACACAGAAGATCAGTCAGTAATCCTCTTTCTCTCTCTCTCTTGACTACTTGCCTTTCTGATGGTCCCTTGTCCCTCCTTTCAGGGCAATAAAAGCTTTGTCTTTCTGCTCTTTTGGCAATAAAAGTTTTCCATTGTGGGACCTCCACATTACTGGTTGGTTTTTCTTAAATATCTTTTGCCTTCCATTCAGTGCAACACAAATGATGTCCAAACTTCTGCCCTCCAGATGTTTTGGACCACAACTCCCTGTGGCAATCTAGGCTTGGAATTCTGGGAGTTGTGGCCCAAAACATCTGGAGGGCAGAAGTTTGTACATCCCTGTAATTGTGCCCTTGTTTTTTTCTTAAATGGGCTGGAGATGGTTGGTTTCCCCCCTTCCTTGAAATGCTTTGATTACTGTATATACTCAAATATAAGCCTAGTTTTTCAGCCCTAATTTTGGGCTGAAAAAAGGGGCCCTCGGCTTGTATTCGGGTCAATACTTTTAGCCACTGAGGCAAGTCATCTGTGGCTAAAAGTCATTTTAAACATTGCATGCCGCTTCTCATGACCCCCCTCTGCATCACAGGGGAGCGGCACACGATGTTTAAAATGACTTTTAGCCACTGACCCAAGCACTTGCGTCAATGGCTAAAAGTCATTTTAAACATCACACACTGCTCCCCCAGCTCACAAAGGAGGAGCTGCCAGGCCCTGCTGCATTTCCCACCCTAAACTTATACTTGAGTCAATACATTTCCCCAGTTTTGGGGGGTTAAATTAGGGGCCTCGACTTATATTCGGGTTGACTTATACTCGAGTATATATGGTAATTATGGACCAGTCTCAACCCCCCAGCCGCGCTAGATGACTTGGTCTTAACGTATTGTTGCTTAATCTGTTATTCTGGAAACTAAGAGGTAAGTTGAGCCTGAGTCCCTTTTTGTTCGCATTGGTTTTCATGATAAAACACAACAGAATTTTTAAACTGTGCATATCTTAAATGTTATAAAATAATGGAAACTTAATGGGATGGTTTTATCTGTAAAATATGACACACTGACATGATACTGTACCTCGGAAACCTTGGGCCGTCATAGGCTTGGTTCCAAGTTCTGCGTTGGGCATGATACGCTGCTGTAGCTTCCTTTTTGCTTCCAAAACTGGGTTTTCAAATTGTGTCCTTCTATTTATGTGACTGAACAACAAAAACACCAAATGTCAGTTAGAGCTGTTCCTTTTCAAGATCTTTATTTTGAAGAAAGACTATTGATCATTCTCTCGCAAACAAGTCCTATGCACCTTTGTATTAACCAATCATTTACCTTCTTGTGATGTATACATGAAGAAAACCCACCGGTAGAGAGCCGCAGCACTTACTTATATACTTTTGGGGAAAACTAAAACTCTCTGGTAAAACATCTAATTGGCATATTGGGTCTACAAGTTCAACCCATGGTAATTATAAGTAAGGCTGAGACAGACAAAACAGCAATAATCTGCCACTGACTATATGAGAAGGATCTTGAAGGTTTTGTAGATCACAAGCTGAATATGAACCAAAGGTGGGATGTGGCTACAAAAACAAACAAACAAACAAACAAACAAGCACCAAATGCTTTTTTAGGATACATTAACAAAACCAACAAAAAGTGTCCAAATCTTATGAAATACTACTTCTCCTCTGTTTAGCGCTAGTTAGGTCTCATCATGAGTACTGTGTCTAGTTCTGGAGACTGCATTTTGAAAAGGATGCAGACAAATGGGAACCAATTAGGAGGAGGGCAACAAAGATCTTCAGGGGAAAGGAATTAAATCCCTATGAGTAAAGATCAAAATAACTGGATATGTTATGATTGCATTCTTTAAATACTTGATGGTTGCCATACAGAGGAGAGACAAGATCAGTTCTCAATCGTCCCAGAGTGCAGGACACGTTCTAATGAGCACAAGTTACAAAAAGGCAGAAGTTGGTTAAATATCAGGAAACATTTCCTAGCTGTTAGAGCAGTATGACAATGGAACCCACTACCTCAGAAGATGGTGAACACTCCAGTGCTGGAGGCATTCGGAAGAAAAATAGATAGTCATCTCTCAGGTACACTTTGATTTGGATTCCTGCATTGAGTGTGCCTTAGAGGTCCCTGGCAAATTCATTATTCAATGGTTCTGTGATTCTATGACTGACAGCTTGACATCTTAAACACCCCTGGGGCTATTAGTGGCTTTCAGACTCAATCAGAAAATGATTTTCTCCTAGAGGGACCCCCTCTGGAGTTTAATAACTCAGCCCCCTAAAACCCAAACCTCTCCAAATTTGGGGGTCTTACAAGAAGAGTGCAAAGAAGCTACCCTGTGATTTTGGTGCCTCTAGGACCCGGGGAGTCATTAACAAATCATTTCATTTCATTTAAAAAAACTCTTTAAAAATTTGTTAGTAATGAAACAAAATGAAACAAAACCACTAACAAAATGAAACACTATATTTTCATTTCATGCCCACCTTTATTGGGCACATAGCAGCTTGGTCCTATACCAGGTCTCATCCCATGATCATCTATGGAAATAGGTACTAAAGATCTCTGCTGAAGTTTGATATAGTAGAAGAAAAAAACAGAAGACAGCTGTCTGAAGCTTTGTGGGGTAACATGGGATTTGAAGTGGCATCTGGGGGTCCCTCTGGGTGAAAAGTAAATATGGGAGCTACTCACAGAATTATATCTGAAGAGGACCATATTCCATCCCCTTCACTGAGGTATCCTATTTGGAAGATGATCCACAGCCTCCTGAAATCCCAGAAAATCGTGGACCCTCAGAGCATGTGGCAAAAAACTCTCTGAAAGATTCCATGCCTGGAACAAAAGGATGAAGCAGGGCCTCCTCCCAGCCAAAGAAGGCTGCAATGAAGGAAGGCACAAGCAAAACTGCACAGGATATAGGTGATGCTGACACCTGATGATAAGGGGACTCCTTGGGAACAGTTTCTTCTTTTTCCTGGGAATGCTGTATGCTAAGAGGCCAGGTCTATAAACGTATCACCTGCCGGCTGGAGTAGCTGCTGAAAGTGTCTTCTAGCCATACTTGGACCCTCCTGGCCAGACTTTGTGTTCTTCAGCCTTCTTGTGACTGACTACTCTGTTGTGTCTAACCTTTAACTTTTGATTGATCTGCTTGTATCATTCTACTCTCTTGATGTATTATTGAACTACCTGCACTATACTGACTGACTTGCTGATTGGTAGGATTTGACTTTTGACTTCCTCTGTATTCTTGACCCTGCCTTTGGATTGACCTCTTCTTCTTTGGGAACAGAGCTATCCAGCTAACCCTTTTTTGACCCTAGATTGGGCTAACTTTGCTGCTGGGCTTCATCTAAAATGGAACAGTGCACCGCAGCACCAAAATGAAAAAAGGTGTCTTTGCATGCATAGCAATTCAGGTTTACATCCTGTCATCTCTATTCAACTCAATTCAATAGTATCCAGTTGTAAAGTACTGCAACGGAAAAGACATTTTTATGGTTCAAGGATTTTGCGTTTCCAAGCCTCAGAAGCCCCAGAGAGCAAGGCCAGTAATAGGGGTTGTAGGAGTTGAAATCCACAAAATGCCACACAGTGACAAAAGCTTGAATAACTAAATTTGTAATGGAGTACAGTAACCCCCTGCCATTTTGCAGTTCATGTACTGTGGTCCCGCTATATCGCAGGACCGCAGTACATGCTGGGGCTCTAGCTGATCAGCGCTGGTTTTCTTCCCCACCCCAGCGCCAATGAGATGGAACCCAGGGTGTGGCGAAGGGGAAAATAGGATTTAAAAGCCCAGGCTTTTAAAACCTTTTTTCCCTTCGCCAAGCCCTAGGCTCCAGCTCCACTGCCGCTCACCCAGGCTGCTGCAAGAAGTCTTTGAGCAGCCCGGGCGAGCAGCAGTGGGGGATCTGATCCTCCACCGCTGCTCACTCAGGCTGCTGCAAGAAGCCTTGGAGCAGCCTGAACGAGCGGCGGTGGAGGAACTGACCTGCCACTGCCACTTACTTGCCCATGCTCCACCGCCGCTCACCCAAGAAGTCTTGAAGCAGCCCATGCAAGCAGCATTGGGTGATCTGACCTGCCACTGCTGCTTGCCCGGGCTGCTCCAAGACTTCTTGCAGCAGCCTGGGTGAGCAGCGGTGGAGGACCTGACCCACCACTGCCACTTGTCCGGGCTACTCCAAGAAGTCTTGGAGCAACCCGGGCAAGAGGTGGTGGGGGATCTGATTGCCTCCCGCTCCTCCAGGCCCCACCCGACCTGCATCCGCATATCACGGATTTTCAGTCATCGCGAGTGTGACAACACCCTGGAAGCAGAAGAAATACATATGTAAATCATCAGCCAATCCCAGCAGGAGGGTGGGGGATTGTATGGTATAAAAAGGGTGGAGCCTGGTCTGTGAAGAGTTAAGAGTTGTTGTTGAGAGTTGAGAGCTGAGAGTGCTGAGAGAGCACAGCTCTGTTAGAGTTCAGTCAGGCAAGTTAGGTGTGAGGGCTTTACTGTTTACTGTTTATTAAGGACAGGGAGGCTTGAAGATTGGATTTAATCTATTCTGTGTTTAAGGCAATGCATACCAACTTCAGTCATTATTGTATTTATTTATTTTCTCAATAAACATCGTTATTATTTTTATGTTATACATCTGAGTCTGTCCCAGTTCATAAGGCGACTATTTAAAAGGTGGCAGCATTACCAAGTGGATCCTGTGAAGATTAATAATTTGGTTCGCTACACTTCCCATTTTCATCACAATTACACGTTTGAAAAGGGAGGTGTCGTCACAGCGAGTTGGGTGGGTCCCCCCTGCGATAGGCAGAGGGTTACTGTATTCCAATCCACACAAGACAGCATTCAACGTGTGCCAAGATCATATCTGCAACGGCCTCATCATATACCAAAACAGGTAAATATCAAACCAGGAAGGGGCCATCCTATCAAGCTTGCAGGTTCCAAGAGTGATTCTAGCTGGACACCAGAAAGGTGAACTTGCCCTCAGAAGCAGGCAAGAGAGCATTTTCTTGGTGATGAAATTTGCCAAGCAATCTAACTTTTCATGATTTATCCATTTTTACGATATAATTAAGGCACTATATTATAATGGGATATTGTCGCCTTAAAATGAAGTCATCTGTTAAACACCAGTAATAAAAGGAAGTGTAACAGTGTCACTTTTTATAATGAAAAATGGGAAGCAATTTTCACTTCAAACCTATTGAGCTTAGACAGCAGATTAAAACACAGATCTTTATGCTGACTATAAAAGTCTTTATGAACATGGTATTGCTGCACTTTAATACCTTTGGGGTTTTAACCTATTATTACAAATCTTGATTAATAAAACCCTTAATTGCTTTAAATATTAAAAAAAACACAGTAAGTGCTATAATATGTAGAAGGACTTTCCCCCCTACATTAAAAAAGAGAGAGATCTATGGTGAGGAAAAAGAATTAAAATCTTGCAGCAGAAAACACATTGTTCTCAGACGTAAAGTTTCCCAAACTTTTGGACTTAGCTGCCCCAATCCTCTTATTCAACCTCCAATCTAACAGCAAAGGTCTTTGGGAGTGACCTCAGAGAGTCTCTGCAGACGGATCTACATAAAGAATGTAAAGTGGTTTACCATTTTCTTCTTCTGAGCATGCTCTTGGACTGTGCAACTTGCTAGCTTCACTTGCAGGAAACACAGTGAGAGACTGAATTCCAAACCTCTGCTCCACAGCCAGGAACTCTATACCATTGAGCTATCCAGACAGCATGTACAGTAGCCAGAGATGGGAAAAGTTCTTCTTTTGGACTACACCCCACTTCCCAGAATTTTCAAGGCAGCAAAGAAATTGGCTCAGGTGTTTGAGGAGTTGTTCTCATATCCCTATAAATTACTTCCATGGTCCATGATGATGGTGCTGAAATTGTGTGTGTGTGTTGTGTCATTACAGTCATTACCGACTCTTCGTGACCCCATGTCCATGGAGTTTTCTTGGCAAGGAATACTGGAGTGGCTTGCCAGTCCCTACTCCAGGCGCCTACAGCACCTGGTATTCCCTGGTGGTTTCCCATCCAAGTACTAACCAGGGCCGACCCTGCTTAGCTTCCGAAATCAGGCGAGATTGGAGGTATATCACCTGAATGTGATCAGAGTTGGAAAAGTTATATAAGCCAGGCAACTTTCTAACATATAATTTGAAAAGCCCTTTGCTCGGGATGTTTATGCCACATTGTGAGTCCCTCTGCAACCTCAGCTACCTACCACTTCAAAATCTGCGAAAGCAAAGCAAGCTGTTTATATACTGCCCCAAAGTGCTTAAAGCACTCTCTGAGTGGTTTGCAATTTAATTATGCAAGCCACACATTGCCCCAACCAGCAAGCATGGTACGCATTTTACTGACCTTGGAAGGCTGAGTGAACCTTGAGCCTGCTACCTGGGAATGAACCCCAGGTTATGAACTGAGTTTGGCTGCATTGCAGCAGTTCATCCATTGTGCCGCGAGCCTATATTTTCTCTTTCCCAGTAATGATTCTGAAGCCACCCTCCAAAAAGAAAAAGAAAAAACCCTAGATACATTATTATATTACCAGGGGAAACAAAGTTAATTCAGAGCAAGGGGGATGAATGATCCTTAGGCAGAAATTCTATCTCCCAGCTCCCTTTTTTCACATTGGAGCTCTTCACTAGGATTTGGCTCGGGCTTTGGAAATCACATGATATTTTCTTTACACATTGAACACAGCCAGCATAGTCTCCAGCACGAGCCATGAGGAGAAAGAGGGCTAACTTAGGTTCTAAGGCACCAACCACATATTTATACACACATGTGTGTTTCTGAGCTTGGCTGTCTCCTCAAAACACATGTGAACAACAGATAGAGATAGAACAAAACAGCAGCTGTTAGTAGGGTACTTGATCATTTCCCCATTCACTGTTTTTTTTTTGTTTTATTTTGTTTCTTTGCTACAATTTGACCTTCAACACAAAACTGTAGCGCATTTGCAGAATACAGGCTCTCCACTCAAAAGGCTCCGGTACAATCCCTGCTGTCTCTGGAAAGAGCAGAAAGAGTTCAATGACTGAAAGTCCTAGAGATCTGCTGCCAGTTCGGTAGGCCAGCAAAGTTCATCCTTGAGTCCTCCCATTGTTCTGGATGTCAGAATTGCTTATCACCAAATGGTTTCTGGAAGCTGAGATGCAAAATATTTTTAAATGGGTCAAATGTTGGGAGCCCTCCTCCACAATGTAGGCAATATTGAGCTAGTTGATTAAACAGTCTGAATCCATGGAAGGTGGATTTATGTATTCTCCAAGTGCACTTGCTTAAACGATTTGGAGAGCATATCAGCAGGAGGGATTCATGTTTCCTATTTCTCCTCTCCCACTCTTCTCCTTCAAATTCCTTCACCATGAAATGGCTTTCCAATGACAGAAGGAGAGCGGGGGGACATCAGCATAACAGCTCTTCGAGTGCTGTTATCCCCAATATCAGAAACAATTAAGGAAAAAATAAAATTTGATATCAAATTTATAAGCTGCTAAAAGAAACAGAGCTGCTTTTTAACTGGAAGAAGAGGAAGAAATGGGGGAAAGGGAGAATAAGGATAAAAGGGTCTGTTCTCATGAGGAGAGTAGGTAATGATTTACCTAGCAGGAATCTCAATTTTTAACTCTAAGGCATAGCTTTCAAGTTAATTAAGGCAGAGTATATATTACTCAGTCTTCTGTGTAATTCATTATATTATGGAAAGAATCTAGGCCCTTTGAAATACTGCTTCCTGGAACTTATTCCTTTTGATGCATGTATGTTTTTCTCCTTTATTAAACAGGATATGAAAGGCATATACAAATAAGCTAAAAATACAGCAAACCTAGTATTTGCTGCAAAATAATCCTTAACAAGCATGGAATAGTATATCAGGTACTTTTGATCCTGTTTTCTGTATTTGCTTTAATCTGCAGTGCTCATACTCTTCAGTGTGTTGGTCCTTCAGAACAGTCTTGGAAGAAAAATGACAACAACATGGGAAAGTCAATGTCATGCAGCATGTAGCAGCTAACTATCAGATAATATTATCACCTGACTTTGCCAGGTAGGCTGATCATCTCTAAGAATGTCATACAATGTTGTTAGTTAACCTAAATAATAGGACAGAATGTGGAGAAATGAAATGGTTTCTCATAGGCCAAGGTATCAGACAAGGGTGTTATCTCCCAATCAGGTCAATCTGTATAAAGAATATATCACACAGAAAGTGGGAATAGACACAGATGAAGGAGCAGTGAAACTTTGTGGAAGAAACATGAATAATTTAAGATGTGCAGATGGTACAGTATTACTGTCAGAAAGCTGCAATGACTTTAAATGACTCCATGAATGTGAAAGAAAAAAGTGCAGAAGTAGAACTGTGGTTGAACATTATAAACATAAAAATAATTTTAATATGATGGTGAAGAAACTGAAATTTTTAAAATTTAAAAATCACCACTACCATGATGAGCATATTGGAAGCTCTGAGTTTTTAGTAATTAACGACTTTCCCCTCATCATCCTGTGGCCTGGAATGCCCTTTTGAGGATGAAGAGAGAAATTGGATGTGTTTTATTTCTGAAAAAATCATGGCTTTTGACATCATCAGCCTTGTGAGGAATAATTATGCAACAGGATTCAGGCTGAAACTCATAAGGCCAGTTAAGAAGGAAGCAGAAAATATGTGGGGGGAAATGGGGACCTTGAGAGTATGAAATGTTGAATTACGTTTGAGGACTATGTGCCGATGAGGTTATGGGAATCTGACCTTCGAGGGAAGAGGTCAATTTATAAACAGACAAATTCACACCTATCTTCTGTCCCTGAACCCATCAAAGAAAATATGCTCCACCACATGTTGACACTTTTCAAAGACAGGATGCTGATAAAGAACTGGAAGGTGCTCCTTCATGTGTCAAAGCAGCCTCAAAGGGAAATTAACACTTTGCCAAGAACGAGCCTGCTTCCTTCCCTGAAAGTTATGCAGATTTTGAAGCTTTCCACTCACCTCTTTTCCCTTTGCTTACCTCCCTTCTCCTTTTATGCAACCTGTTACTTCCCACCCTGAAGGCTTCTTGGGTTGGGGAGCCAAACAGTTCCTGCAGTTCTTCCCATGTCAGGTAGTACCCAGGTGATGGGTGCCAGACATATCCCTCTCCTAGGCTGTTGTTCAAAAGGGTTATTGAAGGCACTGAGGCCAATCTTTGCCATGGGCTGGCAGCCTCCAACTCACACCTTCTTTTGTGTGTTACTGTACCTTTTCTTTCATAGCTTGAAGATATGAAAGAGAGACTCCCCAAGGTCACAATATTATTAGCCTGATTTATTTATGGAAGCAATCTTTAGGCATATGTACACAGTGAACATGGTTGATGGTACATATACTCAGATCTTTCTAAAAACAAATTGATGATGTTAGGAGAAACATTAGAAGCGACATTTTTCCACTGTAAATGTCATGAGAGTGAATGTATAAACATTTCAGCTCGTTTGCAATTAAAAAACTCTTGCACGTTCAACATGGGAAAACAAATGAAAAATGGAACTAGATGTAATAAAATAAATCACTTTTTTAATTCTCTTCCTTAGAAGAATTAGCCAAAGGGGGCTTGTGGCCTCTTCCAAGCAAGGCAAGGGGTCACAACAACATGAGGAACTGCATTAAAGGGTCATGGCATTAGGAAGGTTGAGAACCACTGCTGTAAAGTCAACAATATTCCTGTGAACTCAACAAAATGTCTGACTGCTATGACAAATATAAATATCATGGCTGAAATTGTGTTGCTTAGTGTGGTAAGATGCGATTAAAGTAGGCATGTTAAGTCACTGGAGTCTTGGTGAATCAATGCCTCCAAATGTTCCATTGATTCAATGGACCCACTTTAGTTGTGGCATACTGTACTATGTTAAATGTGTGACTGCAGCCAATAGTTCTCTTGTATTAAAGCTGAGTATTTTGTCTCTGTTTTTCGTGTAGCATTTGGTTGAATTTATAAATAGCTTCAAGGAGGCTTTTTTCACTGGGGACCAGACTTGTATAGATGGGTATTTCAGATTTTCAGTGGTCCCTCCTGAATATGCATAGCAAAGAATTTTCAGGTCCCTGTGAGATTACTTAGCTGAGAGCTGTACTAACCTATCCCTCACCTCCCCCAACACTTCATTCTCTTTTATTTAGTAACTGAAGGTATGGAATGTCTCATTTTCTGTTCTTTTTTGCCCAGTGGCAGCTTTCTGAAGGTATAAATGGATGTGCTGGCAATTTCCAGGAATCAGTAACTGAGTACAGTAATTCTTATGTTCATATCGGGAATAAAACATTCCGACTTTAAAAAAACATGTGATTTTTGCAGTACTTAAAGTGCCTTGACCACTGGAAGTATTAAGTTATCAGTAGTTATCTGGTTTAAGAACGCTGGCGTCTTTTAAGAAAGGCCTGAAGACCCTGCTTTTCAGGGACGCCTTCAATAATGACTAGAGGTTGGTTTGGTTTTTTTTAACTTATATGCCCAAATATTGTAAGTTTGCCCTCGCCGTTGCCACCGCCTTTTTATTTTTATTTTTATGTGAACCGCCCTGAGTTCTCATTTGGGAAGTAGGAGCGGTATATAAATGTGAAATATATATATATATATATAATCACACTTTTCCATTTGCTGATTGCTCAAAATGATAGATTAATATATGTAGCATCTAAATATATAGTATTATAAAAATAAAATATAACATGTTGTATAGAATGTAATGACACAGTACAGAAAAAAACAGATCAAATATTTGGCAAAAAGCAAGTTTTTTCCAGCATACCTTAAGGTGGTTTATATGTACATAGAAGTAGACAAGAAGCCTCATGGTGCAATGATTAAATTGCAGTACTGCAGAGAAAACTCTGCCCATGATGTGAGTTCAATACCATCAGGTTTAGGTAGCCAGCTGAATGTTAACTCAGCCTTCCATTCTTCTGAGGCTGGCAAATTGAGTACCTAGCTGGTTGTGGGGTGGCAATATGTAGAATGCACAATGAAACTGTAAACCACCCAGAGAGCACCTTAAGCACTATAGGATAGTATATAAGCAGCACATTTTGCTTTTGCTTTGCTATTAGGTTCAGTGGAAGGTACCATGTTTTTTCCCATCTATAAAACACCCTCATATATGAAAGGACCCCCCCCCCCACTTTCCCTACTGAAAATTACAGATTTGCAACCATGTGGTTCTCTCCTCGGATTACTTCCATGTATAAGATGACCCTCATTTGTTGTCTATTTTAGAAAAAAATATTGTCTTGTACATGGAAAAATACTGTAATCCCAAACATGGGGGTTTGTGCAACCAACCAGCCACATATTTGAAAGAGTTCCATAGTTTGAGTGCAATAATCAAGAATATATTCCTCTGTTCCCTACTATGGTTGCAGATACAGAACATGGTCTCAAATGATAACCTACAGATTCATGTGGAAGAAGGAATTTCTTTAACGATTTTGGGATCTTGACAAGCACCAGTACCAACTTACCTATTTTTAGTCTGTTCTGTAGCTACTCTGATGTGACAGAGTGGCTAGGTCTCAGGCATTTTATAGCTTTAATGGAGTTTCTCCTACCATTTTTGGGAGAAGCCCAGATCATGCTCCCCCCAGTGTAGGTAGCTGAGTTTTAAGGAACTACTGGGCGATGACAGCACTGGAATTTTAGCATCCACAGATCTTTTTTGCAATGTTTATTTAACCTTGGAAATATTATCTACAGTTCATGTCTTTTCATCAACCAACTAATAACACTGACTAATTCAGGTCATCAAATAAAAAACTCTTGTCCAGAGGAATAAAATGACTGTCTATTTTGCAAAAGCACAGAGCATGTATCTCATTCTCCTGAGGATCTCAGTCACTCTGGATCTGGCATTTTAAAAAGGATGTAGGTACTGTTTGATGAGGCTTCTGTTTCTTTTCTTTGCAACTTCCAAGGTAATTGCAGGGGGGGGGAGAGTAGATGTACACCTTCTCAATATGAAGCACTGCATGGAACATTAATAACAGTTTATATAAGATTAATAGTCAATTAGTAATGACTTTAGAAACTTACTCAACATAATACGTGCCATAAATGGGATCATCAATTTTCTCCCAGCCATATGGTAGCTCTGAAAAATAAACAAAAAACAAACAAAACAAAAAAACTCTTAGTAAATACAGTGAGAGATACCATGATTTACAATAGCAATGGAAGAGCATTTTTGTCAACTGCCAACTCTATAACATAGTCTAAATATAGTGCTCAAAACTAATGCCAAATTCTAGACATATCCCATGACATCAACAGGTAGATTTGGCATGACAAATTGCTGGAAAATGCAGAAGCATTAGCACCTAAGAATAATTTTTTTAAAGCTTCTTACTGTGCCGTTGTCTCAGTCAGTTATAGCAGCATAATAACATCTCTGATATTATTATCCACAGAAAGCAGGTAACTTCTGGAGTTTGGAAGTTATTTTTTTTACAAATAATACATAATTAACATAAATTGTTACAAAGATCCCTCTCCCCTTTGTGCAATAAGTAAGGCAGAAATTTGAATGTAACATAAGATAAAGCAGTCAGGGACTTTGGGGTAGGTAGCAGATGGTTAAGCTTTTTGCATGCAGTTCTAGGCAGGGATAGGAAACATTCATCATAATACGTAGCTCTGTAGAGCTACTAGCCGTCCAAGTGTAGAGAATCAGACAGACCATCTATATAACTTCCTTTTTCCTATCTATAGGAATTAAGTATAACTCTGAAATTAGGTGGAATTAGGGGTTACAGCAGATGAAGATGGTCCAAGAAGACCAACAGATGTGATTACCTTAAAGTGACATGTAGTTCCAAACTTTGGGATGTCTATGCATAGTGTGGACAGCTTCCCTCTCATGCACTGGATTTTGAAAGGAAAGAAATATGTGCAAAGTCTAATCTTGTGGACAGGGGGATTCATGCATTCTTTATTCATTAATGCCGGGATTGCGGATTGCGCCAGTGTGCCTGGTATAGCTCATTCAAATATGGCATTTAAATATTACCACTAAGTGAATACAAGGATAGACTTAGTGACAGGCAGGCACATTAATGAAGTGGGTAATATAATAACTATGCTACATGTTGCTTATTTAATATTGGAACGAATGGAAGAGGGTTATCTTTCCAGTCGCTAAAAGACCAATCAAACTATACTCTAGCCTCTGAAACTTTAAGATCAGGGTTCTTTTTTGTTTTGTTTTTTCTGGTCTTAATTATATGGACAAAGAAGAAACACAACTATATATCACTTGAAAAACAATTGTACTACAGCCTGCCTGAAATAAATACCCTAACTTGAGTCTGACAACAATGCTATGCCTTAGACTTGAAATTACTAATTCAATCCTGGCAATATGTCCATCCCTATCCTAAAGTGGGAGGGGTACTGCAAACAAACAGAGAACATACATTTTTAAATTAGCCAATCAGATTTGGTTATCTGATGATATCCGTAGGACCAAAGAAATTCAGAAAGCATGGCTTGCACACTGAATGAACATCAGTTGGTCACAGAGGTGTCATGGTACAATGACATCTGAAGGGCTGGTGGAAGACTACGTTCAAACACATAAAAGAGTACCAAAACTGCTGCTGAATATGTGCAAACAAGCAGCAGAACAACTCAAAATAGTTGTCTTTGAGGAAGAGGGAGTGCTGTTCTTTTTAGCAAGTTTCATCTTTTCATCTTTTGGTGCCAAGCACATGATGTTTTTTAAACACACACACACACGCATGCACTCACGCACGTGCACGCGCATGCGCGCCGCACACACAAAATGAACAATAGCTGTGTGAGCCTTTCCAAAACTAGCCAGTATAATATAGTATAGTATAGGTAATGCCCTCCATCATCATAGCAAAGTTGCTATAGGATGAGATGGCTTATTTCACTGGTGCTGCCAAACTCCAAAGCTTTCCTAGCAGCAGGGTTCATCTTTAGTGTGATAATAACCATGCTAGAAGCTTTTGAAAAGTCCTTGTATTGCATGCTTAGCGATTATATGGAATGCTATTATTGATCTTGTGGAATGGGGACACCACGCCATTGCCCAGCATTTTTTAAAAAGAATTATGAGAATTGCACCTAATGTTTAAGATAAAGTAATTATCACATATCTCACATTTATCACAGTTACTTCCCAAACCATACTGGGAGTCTGCAGTAACGTGTGAGGAGAAATTATTTAATAAAATAACCGATAACTACTTTTAATCTTATTTTGTTTCATACATGTATATAGTTGCTCCATAGCACATGTTATGTGGTTATCTCATAAATGAAAACTATTTGTAAGTCGAGCAGACCATACCTAAAATTTGTAAGGCGGCAGTTAAAATGCCAACATTTTTCTGCTCTTAAGTCAAATTGCTCTTAAGTCAAGCTGCTCTTAAGTCGAGGTGCCACTGTTGTTGTTGTTGTTGTTGTTGTTGTTGTTGTTGTTGTTGTTGTTGTT
>JAHTLZ010003526.1:67918501-67984858 GCA_023846285.1 Phrynocephalus versicolor
TTGTTGTTGTTGTTGTTGTTGTTGTTGTTGTTGTTGTTGTTGTTGTTCAGTCGTTCAGTCGTGTCCGGCTCTTCGTGACCCCATGGACCAGAGCTCGCCAGGCCTTCCTATCTTCCACTGCCTCCCGGAGTTTCGTCAAATCCATATTGGTTGCATCGATGACACCGTACACCACTGTACAGCCACCCATCCAGAGAAGAGCAGGTTCTGTTGAAGTACTGTAACTTTTGTTTAAACCATAAGTGCAAAAACCCACAGCAGCCATGCTGGTTAAGGTATGCTGCAAGTTGTCCTAAGTCAAAAATATTTTCCAGGATCAGGAGCAAACTCAACAGCGTCTACACAAGGCAATAGCTTCTTCTCCTTCTGGTAGTTGATATTTTCCTAAGTCTTTTTCTAGCCCAAGCAGGCACTGAGCAACTGTCTAAGTCTTTTTGGAAGTAGTAAGTGTCTTGCATAGAGCTACAAAGCAATATAACAATAATGTAGGACTGATCAAACTGTTCCTTTTAGTTCTTATTTTGTTTGATGGATGCTTTATCCAAATGATTCTGAAGCCAGATAATTTTTCATAACTAAAGTATGGCATGTTCAATAAGAAAAAAACATCTCCTTTGATTCATGTTTTTAATGTATATTTCTTACACAGTGGAAACAATACGGCGCTTGAGTGAAGCATACTTCTCCTATAAATGCCTTTCAACTTTCATAAATTAAGTGGTTATATCGGAGGTTATTTGATTTGACAACTCAATATATACAAATTACACTTTGCTTACATTATTGTTATTTTAAAAAAATCACCCAGCATGGCATTAATAAAATGCAAGCGTATTTAGATGACAGGCAGCTGTGCTTTATTCTGTGCTAGAACTATTCACTAAAACAGTACTGAGAATGGGCATCTTATGGAAGGAAAAAGCGATTTTACAGTATTCTGCACTTTATGTAAAAATGAACCATTGTTTAATTTTAAACTCCATAGTGTGAGTGCAGATTTGTGCAACAGAACATTGTTACCTGCTCCTTCTCAGTGTAATCCTTTAAAAAGCTGCTCATTGGTTATGGAATGGGATGGAATTTGAGGACTTGAGAACTTGGGAGGTATTAGGGTAGAAAAATTGAGAAAGTTTGGCCAGAAAGGTTTTGTTTTCCTGAGGAGAACAAAACCCTAGGTGGCAGAACACTAAAAAATCTCACCTGGGCACAATTCAGAAAGCCCACAACAATGAAATACCAGAATATTTGCAATGACAGATTACCCAGATCTAGAGTTTCCACAAGAATACTCCAAGATAATTCCACTCTAGCCCAGGCACATAAGAGAATAAACGGTTTACCCATTTTACAGTGAACATGTAAGAACCCCATCTCCAATACAACCTACTTCTAATTAAGCATCTGTACCTGCATATCTTTTTGCACACCAGGAACACGCCTTGGCATGCAACAAGAACAGAAAGTGCCGAGTCGACTTCTTAACTAGTGAAAATTCACAGTCATATTAATGCTACAGAGTTTATAGAGGTGTAAATATTCAACTGGGTTCTGGCCACAATGTCCTAGAAAGCATGAAATGTAAGAACACATGACTACTTTACACCAATGCTATTTTGCTGAATGTCACAGAATGACAATGCAAAGGGTCATCTGAATCATCCCCTTAAGGCCACTTGACCAATAAATTTTTCTGTCATGGAGACTAATTTCTGTGTCTAAAAAAGCACATGCAATATCTTGTGTGACTGATGCTGAGAATTGTCATTTCTGCCTGGAGCACATGTAGCAGGAAGCAAATGGAGCTTCATTTGCAGTCCCATTTTTACTATAGTGTGCATGACCTATTGCGTTAAAAGGATATTGTGTAGATTATGCAAGCCCTTTGAGTATTTGGAACTTCTGCCACTTAAGAAAAACAAACAAAAAACCCTCACCAACTTATCTGATGAGATCCAACTACAACATTTTCATGTCTGGAACAGTGGTTTGGGATGTTCAAAAGAGCTTCCTTGTCAACATCTGGAAAATTTGCCAGGCTGGGGGTCATTTGGAGGTAAAACGTAACAACCAATGAGTCTAATGTAAGACGCTGCATACCATTTCTCACCATTACATCTTGAGGTAGCATGCAGATAATGTGACTTGAAGATCAAGTCGTTCTCCCCTGCCAGTTCTCCTGATTGCTTTTATAACACTGTAACTAATGATACTTTTTTGGAGATTTCAAAAACTTTTACAAATACTGTATGTGTACATTTTTGGTGTGTCTAATACTATGATCACCTCAATATGGATTTTGAAATTTGCTTTATAGCCAACATGGTTACCCCTGCTTGTAACTGACTATATGGCCCATGCATAAAGAATGAAAATGCTAGACAGAGATTGGATTATGTATGGCTCCAGTTTTATTTAAATATATTACACAGCAATCAGCCTGTGAATTTTTTTTAGAACAAATCTTGCCAGATAAAATTTGCCTCATTTTATGTTCAAGTAACCTTCTTAGTGGATCCCCAGTGTAGTATTTGATAAAGTGACAGATCAGGACTCTGGAGGCCTGGGGTCAAATCACTGTTCAGCTATGGACATAAACTGATGGTACATTAATAGTAAAGCCACCCCTTGAAATTCCTATTCGAGTTTAAGTCAGTTCCAACTCGACTGAACATAACACCCCTAGCAGATGGTGGGAATGTTGCAGACATAGTATAACTTGACTTCAGTAAAGCTTTTGACAAAAGCCCCATGATATTCTGAACAGCAAGATAATTGTTGGCTGGACAGAACAAGTATCAGCAGACTACACAGTTGTTTGCACAATCCTACTGACAGAGTGTTTTTTGATGGCTCCTTTTCAATCTGGGACAGGTTAAAAAGTGAGATACCACAAGGCTCCGTCTTGAGCTTGGTGCTGTACAACATGGTTTTTAAGGTCTTGTATGGAGAAGTGCAGAGAATGCTTATCAAATATGCAGATCCCACAAAATTGGGCAGAATTTATTCTTCCAAACCAAAATGGATTCCTACCAAGAAGGCAGCTGAGATATAATTTGAGAATAATAATGGATATCCTAGAATACTATGAGGCACACTCAGAAAAACAAATGGATTTAGTATTCCTGGATGCACAGACAACATTTGATAATGTGAACATTTGATAATGTGAACTGATAATTTGAATTCTTGATCCAAGAATTAAAAATAATGGATTTTGGCACAAACTTCATAAAGGTAATTGAGACAATCTACAAGGAACAAACAGCAAAGATAATACTCACTGGGGAATCTAACAGAAAATGTCAATATTAAGAAAGCAATGGGACAAGGATGTCCACTTTCACCACTACTATTTATATTGGCATTGGAATTACTAAACAGAGAAGTGAGGCAAGATCCAGAAATTAAAGGAACTAGAATAAAAGATGAAGATTACAAAATACAAGCCTTTGCAGATGACCGGGTTTTCATCTTAGAAGATCCACTGGAAACAATACTGAAACTACTGGAGAAGATTGAAGAATCTGGAGAAGTGACAGTATTAAGAATAAATAAAGAAAAAAATGAAAATACTAGTTAAAAACTTAACAGCTGATAAAAAAATCAACTATTGGGAAAGGTCAATATACAAATAGCTAAGAAAGTGAAATGTCTGGGAATATTTTTATCTGAGAGATGTGTAACTATAAAATAAGATACTGTAATTCCGTTAAAACATTTAGCCAAATTAAAACGGACCTAGAAAAATGGGAACACCTACAACTGTCACTGTTAGAGAGAATTGCAGCTATCAAAATGAATGTGCTCCAAAGCTACTATTCCTGTTCCAAACAGTACCAATGAGAGTAGAGGCGAAATACGTTGAAGAACTAAATATAGACTGATATTGAGATTCATCTGGCAGAAAAAGAAAGCAAGAATTAAACTGAAATTGTTGCAAGAATCTAAAGAAAGAGGAGGATTTGAGCTACTGGGCTGGATGCTATACCAATCATGTTCACTAGTTTGGCTGAAAGACTGGATACTTCTAAGAGACAAAATATTATTATGTTTAGAGGGACATGATCTGGAATTGGGTTGGCATGCCTTTCTATGGTATGAAAAAGCTAAAGTACATACAAGTACAGTGGTACCTTGTATAAAGGAATTAATTCGTTCCAAATGAAATTATGTTAAGCAAATTTTCCTTTTTACAAATTCCCATAGGAATGCATTGAAAGCAGAGTAATCCCATTTTTATGTTGTATGGATTTTCCCCATAGGCAATTATGTTAAGCAAATTTCCCCTATCTCCGGAATTTTTATGTTGTACAAATTTTATGTTATACAAGCTGTCTGTTATACAAGGTACCACTGTAGATACTTTCAAAACCATTTTCTTAGGGACTCTCTGCTAAAAACATGGGCGAAACTGAAAATGAATTTATATATGAGAATTCCAAGATGGGTTTCACCTTTGGAAGCATTTACATACCCAAACCATTTAAACTTGGAGAAAATTGCAGCATACAATGATATACTATATGTAGAGGGAAAGAAATAATAAGAAATGATAAGTCAAGGGATGGTGATTTCATGGTTGCCATTAATACAGATACAATCTAGGTATAAGAAAGACTAAATGTATGGTTTTTATAATGAACGGATAGTATTTGTAAAATATTGTTATCCTCAGATGATAAGTTAATTAAGAAAATACATAAATTTTTGTTAGAATGGAAAATGGAAGGTGAACATGTGAAAGAACCAATGATGCAATGGGCAAAATGTTTTGGTTACAATTTGGAGGTGGAGAAATGGCAAAAACTTTGGAAGAGAAATCTAAATCTAACAATGGCAACATCGCATAAAGAAAATCTGTATAAAATATTTTATAGATGGTATTTTCCACCTGCTAATTTAGCTAAAATATTCCCAAAACTGTCTAGTAAATGTTGGAAATGTGCACAAGAAATGGGGACTTACTATCATACATGGTGGACGTGTGATAAAGCGAAAAATATTGAGTTAAAATACATTCCTGGCTTATTTGAATTATAAAAATACATGTAGACTTTAGCCCAGTACTGTTTTTACTAGGTATGCTACCAGAAAATTTATACAAACAAAATACGTATCTGGTACTGCACATTCTGACAGCGGCAAGGATAATTTCGGCACCACACTGGAAAAATGAAGAAATGCCAACAGATGAAATGATTATCAAGAAAATTTTGGAATGTGCAGACATGGACAGACTGACAATGAGAATCAAGGAAAATGAGGACTCAAAATATTATCAAGTATGGAATTTGTTTTATCAATGTCTAGAAGCAAAGAATAAGAAAAATCTGGTTGTAACATAATAAGGACTGAAACCCCTGTATCATGATATGTAACAAATATTACATACACTTTTTTTCTTATAGAAAATGAATAAAATATAGTTTAAAAAATTGGGCAGAATAGCTAATACCCTGAAGAATAGAAACAAAATTCAAGAAGAATTTTGGTAGACTTTATAGACTTAGGCACCAGGCCGAAAACGACAGAATGAAATTTAACAGTATAAAGATCTGTCCCTAAGAAAAAGAAACTAAATGCACTGTTATAAGATGTAGGGATCCTTTACTTAGTAATAGCACATGCAAGAAGGGTATTGGAATTCTTGTAGATCACAAGGTCAATATGAGCCAAAAATGTCACATGGCTGCAAAAAAGCACAAGCTGTTTTAGGTTGCATTAACAGAAGTATAATCTCTAAATCATGCAAAGTACTCGTTCCCCCTCTATTCAGCCACTGATTACACTTTATCTTGAATACTATGTTCAATCCAGGACACATCACCTAAAGAAGGATTCAGACAAAACCTAACAATTTTAGAGGAGACCAACAAGGATGGTCAAGGAACAGGAAACCAAGCTTTATGAGGAAAAGATGAAGGAACTGGGCATAATTAGTCTTGAAAAAAACATGACCAAGAGGGGAGATAAGATCACAATCTTTAAATTCTTGAAGGTAGAGTATAGACAAGTCCTCAGTCCTCAATCATTCTAGAGTGTAGGACACTTAACAATGGGCTCATTACAGAAAGCCAGATTTTAATTGAATATCAGGAAAAATTTCCTAACTATTGGAGCAATATGACAATGGAACCAATTGCCACGGGAGGTGGTGAGCACTCCCAGTGTTGGAGGCATTCAAGAAAAACTTGAATCTGTCAAGCATACTTTAACTTGGATTCCTGCATTGAGCATGGCGTTGGCCTTGATGGCCGTATAGGCTCCTTCCAACTCCTGTATTCTATGATCTTTCAATGATGCTTCACCTGTAGACCTCTGGCACGGGCAAGGTATTAGATTTTATTATACTTTGGCACACCGCCTCTCCCCCCCCCCAGTTTCATAGTTCTGTGATTTCAGGACTAGCAAAATTGAGCCAGCCTTCCCCTGAAACATAAGTTCAGTTTGAAATAAATCTGCACATACACCCAGGTGTGTTGAGCAGGCACTGGCCAAATAGCCATTTAACAAGTCAGGCCAAACATTCAATTCTATTTCAATTTGAGATACAATACAGAGGGCTGAAAGTCTTCACTTCATGGAAAGAAAGGTGGCTGCACAGTGCCCCTATGCTGCCTTCACAAGTCTATGTGCTTCCCATGCTTAACTCTTAAATATGTCAGACACTCCCTCTGGTTGTAACTGAACAACCTTCCAACCTAATAAAGCCAGGTAATAAAGCCACTTATCACATCGTACTCTACACTGTTCTAACCCATTTGCTGAAATGTCTGAAGAGTGTTCATAATAGCTTGTCATTTTATTGCAGATATATTTTTTCTGAAACCACACCACAAGGAGAAGTGCTTTAGTTGTACAAAATAGCTAAGAGTCATTTTGGTTGCACATTAGGCTGTCTGACAACAGCCAGCAGTTATGAGGTACTTAGCTTCATCCTCCTCATCATCCAGCAGCAATTGTTGTATTTATCAAAGCACTTGAGTAATTCTCAGTTTAGAAATCATGTTGATTTGTTGAACAATTCCAGTGCATTTGAATGACAAGCAAATATGCATGCATTTGGAAGTTTATTTTCCTCTCCTTGAATTGTGAGCCATCTGCCAAAGCTGACTCGCGCTTTCCAACTCTAAATGCTCTTACTTTGACAGCATCATCAGAAACAGAGATCTCCATGACAAAGAGGTAACTGGTTACCATCTAAATTTTACTTTGTTTGTTTGCATTCAAAATGACACAAGGGTGCTTTGCAAATTGTGGGTCTAATTAATACACCACATTGTAAAAATGACAGAAAGAGTAAGATTCTTAGGAAAATAACTTTTTCTTATTCTGTAGAGGATAAAAATAAAATTGTTATAAAAAGATCTAACCATATTTTAATTGTGTCATTAATTCATGTCCCCTCTTTGTTTTAAATATTAGCATACAGATTATGTCTGGAGTGTGAGAGATATAACAAAATGCAAATAAAAATGATATTCATTGAGATAATGTGCCCTGCTCTTTCATTCTTGCATAATTTTAATACAGTTTGTCAGTGGCACATTTTGTCATGTAAAATTTCCACTAACACTGAAATGACTATAAATTGGCTTGGTGCAACAGTCTACTCAGTGATATAACTCAGCATTCTCAAACATTTTCTTTGATTAACTCATGACAGGACCTAATGATTCGATTAACTCTCCCAAAGGAATTTTATATCCTGGAGCTATGATTTTCAATCTCCCTACCCTTAAGGAACCATCTGCATGTACATTCATATGCAATGGAAGGACACTGAATTTGAAAAGGAACTGTCTGTTGTGCTTGAATGATGCACTGGAAACTAAGAATTAAACCTAGAACTGAGAAAACTTCTTTTCACTAGAGCCAGCAGAATACCTCAGCCACATACCTCAGCTGGTTGTATTTTGGGAGCTGTAGTCCAGAAAAGTAATATTTATTTTTCTGGCTACATTAACTTGGTAGAACCTAAGGAGAATCCAGTGAATCAACAGTACTAATTAATATGTTGAATAAACAAATCCCATTCAATAGGCCTACCTCACTTTGAACTAATAATTATTTAATCCGCTGTGGAACACACCAACTCTCTTCCATGTCTATACACTGCAGAGGAACACTGCTAATAGAGGTCTTTTGGGGTTAAGTGCCACCAGTATGCCAATGATACCCAGCTCTACCTCTCATCACCTCCAGACTCTAAGGAAGCTACTATCTCAGCTTTACATGAGTGTTTAGCTGCAGTAATGAACTGGATGTGGATGAACAAAATGAAACTATACCCAGACAAGGCAGAGAACAAGGGATAGGGTCATCAGGAGAGGCCTTCTCTCCATCCCACTACCCTCACAGGTACATCTTGTGGGAACACAGGAAAGGGCCTTCTCGATTGCTGCACCCTTACTCTGGAACTCCCTCCCACTAGAGGCCAGGATTGCCTCATCTCTGTTGTCCTTCCAGAAACAGGCAAAGACCTTTCTCTTCAGGCAAGCTTCCCTTGAATGATGGACTACCATTATGTGTCTTTTATATGAATCTATAGGTTCACATAGACTTTGGGTTTATAACCCAAACCTTGTAGATTTAATGTAATGTTGTCTATTAAGTTTGTAAGATGTCTCTCAATTCCTTGTTCTCAATACTTGAGCATTTTGTAATTGTACTGGACTGTATATTATCCCTCATAACTATACGCCACCTTGGGTCCTTTTCCAAGGAGAAATGCAGGGTCAAAATACTCTAAAATAAACAAATAAATAGGTAAGAGCTGAACCAGGTAGCAAAAGATAGTTGGAGTTTTATACTTGCATGCATACACACAGCTGAGGATCAGTGCCTGTCTGAATATATAGAAACAGAATATATAGAAACAGGGCCTATTTTATCTATTACATTTGGATCCCAGGAACTCAGGATGGTATACATGGATTTACTTCTCCTCAGTTTATGGCCACAACAATAGCATGTGCTTGGGTAGGCAAAAAGAGAATACATGGTTGAAGATCAACCAGTGAGTTCCATATCCAGGTAGAAATTTTAATCCAAGCCTCACCGGTCCCCTAGGCCAATACTCAGAGGCATAGCTAGGGTTTTCAGTGGCTGGGGACAAAGTCAGTTTTTGTGCCCCCCAAGGGACCGGGAAGGGGTAAGGTGCCACGTAGAAGGCATCAGTGGTGGCTAGGGAGTCCTCCACGCTGGCCCTGGCAGGTCCCCCGCAACATGCCTTCTTGTGGCTCATGGGCCGGGAGATGTTTGGTGCCCCCAGATGCTGCACCTGGGGACAGATGTCACCCCTTGACTCCCATAGCTACGCCACTGCCAATACTCCCAGACACTAGACCACAACAGCTGATCCAATATTCCCACCCATTTCCTACAGCTATTCTGGTGCATATGAGAATAGAAAGAAATTACCTATTTTGATTGCAAAGGGGCAATAAAAGTTAAACAAGACAGGGAAAGGCAAAATAATTTAGCTTTGAGCTTGCATTTGCCTTATTCATGGTATGAAGTACTCAAAAGTTGTTTTTGTGCATAGGTTTTGCTAAACCTTCTCACTGGTCAGTGATATCTTTGCAGCTTTCCAAACAGGTACCATTTCTTGAAATGTCCATGAAACAATGCCAGAATATTATAGGAACTGTGAAAGGCTGAAGTTCTGGGCCTTTAAAGAAGTTTTGAAAACAAACTTTAAAAAGAGAGAACAGAACTTAGGCATTGTATATCATAAAAAACAATCTACCTTTCTTGCGCCCCTGAAAATTTAAAGGAATTCCCTTGACCCATGTTAAAAGGGGCAAATAAAATTATATCTCATCATTCCTTTTGTAAGCATAAAGAAAGTCAAGCAACGAGGAGGTAGGTTTGCTATGTAGAAAATAGATGTGGTGTATCGAAATAGGTATTTCAAGTTTAGAGCAGCAACAGCAACAACAGCAACAACAACACAACTTACAAAACACACACTAAGAGAGACATATGTTCTCTCTCTCTCTCTCTCTCTCTCTCTCTCTCTCTCTCTCTCTCTCTGTTTTTTAAAGCACAGGATGATTCCAAAGGCGCAATATTCCTGTTATCCAAAAACAGTGTTATGTCCATGCAAAATTTTCTCCTAGAAAATGAAACCTCTAACCACACAGTCTTGTGGCTTGGAAAATATAACATAATAGCAATAAAAATTGGAACAAGAGTTAGAAAAGTTGGATTTGTTGAGGTTTGAGCAGAAGAACAGCTTGTATCCTGCTCATTTCTAATTTAGGAACACTTTGTTAGCAGAATGCTTTTAGATAACATTTATCTTTACGGATTTTTTTGGGTGGTGGTGGTGAAAGGGTGCTAATGGACTCTTAAGATGCTGCTACGCTACAACATATGGCTAAGCTGTCTGCTTTTGTCACTGAGCATTTCAGTCTAACATTGGACACATGCAAATGGATTTATGTAATGTATTTTTTATTGTTAGAAATTAAAAACAATGCAAAAACATTGACAGTGTGCAATATGTCTTAGACTGCTTGGTACAGAAAGGCAAGGTTTGATTCAATGCATACTTTATGCATTGAACTGTTTCCTACAGTAAGATATTTTGAAGTTCACATGATTTATTTTCTCTCCTGGACATCTTGACTTTGAATAGGGATGGAGAATCTGCCATTACCCAGATATTGCTGAGATATTACTCCCATTCTTCCTTGCCAGTAAGTTGTGAGGGTTGAGATTAATGAGAACTGGATCCCAGCAATATATGGGGAACCTCAGCCTCCTCAGCTCTGATTAGAAGACACGAATGCTTCAGTGGTAGAGAGAACACCGTTGAAACTTTATTTACAGCCTTGCATGATCTCTGTAGGTTGTGTGACTGGGAGGGACTTTTCTGGGATGAGGGACTTGTCAGTCCTGCATTAACCAACGGTTGTTTCTAGCCTTTGATTTCAAGGAGAGCCCTGGCTCTCTGCTGTATGCCTCCTTCCCTCTCTTTGCTACACAGGAGACTGGCTAATTGGATAAAGGGGCTCAGTTGGGGGGGATGTCCAGCTCTCAGAGAGACATGCAATACAGAAATGCATGGTGTGTAGAAATCTGAAAAGCAAAGAGAAGGGCAGGGCAGAACTCTGATGAAAGGCTCTCAATTCCATTCCTGAAAGTAGCTCATGGGGTCTGATGATGTGTCCCCGACCCGGGACTAGTGAAACTACAAAATGGATTTTTGTAACTGCCACTTTCTGAAAAGTGAAGCCAGGCTATTAACACATACATTGAACTTGTATTTCAGGTGAAGCACGGGTCTCAAAGAGTCTAGTCTGTATCTTGTGTTTCTTCTATTAAGCATCATTTTCTGTCCAATTTATTGTACTGTACACCAAACAATAAATTAGCCTCTTGTCTCTTTGCTTCCTGAAATTACTTTCAGCTGCATAATTCCATCTGGTTCAAGTCTATATCCCATGGAACAGTTAATTGCACTCATAGAGCTGGTCAGTCCTCTTCTAATTATGCAGGTAACATCAAATTGACTTCTTGTAGTTCCATCTCATTAAACACAGCTGTCCCGAGTGATTAAGGGAAAACACGATAAAAACGAAAGACGAAGATAAAATCTATTGGGTGAAAAAAATGAAGCTGGTTGGGCTTGCTAGCTTAAAAGCTAAAGATTTTTCTCAACTACTGTGCAGAGGTCAGTTTTATAGCATGCTATGCCCTGGGTTAAGTGTGCTCAGGAACTAGCCTTAAATGGTTTCAAAGAGTACTGTTTTGATTTATAAACACAACTGGAATAAAATACGGAATATAGCCTAAACAGATACGTATTTGAAAATGAACTTTATTATACAAAGCAGACACAGATTCTGACAGATGGTAAACAACTGGGCAAAGCCCCTACCACCAATATGCACCTGAAAAAAAGTTACATAATTACAGATAAACATTTGTCTTCCGCTTGTAAGGTTTGTGAAAACATGGGCATGGTTTGAGAATTTTGGGATTCAGAATATGTAGAGCCCAATTATTAATAAAATGAATGAGATAGCTTTAGGGATCTCATACTCAGAGCACCAAAGAAGTCCACTTTTGGATTTGGGGAACCAGGCGCCTCCACTTGAACCATGAGCACTTCATGAATACAGCATCAGGCAACATAAGAATAAATCTCAGGCTGGCGTACTTCCCCAGCTTGCTGTGTGGAAACAAATGAGACCTGAAACCTTAGTTACTGGTGCATTTGGAATTTCATTTTCCCATTTTGTTCTTTTAGTGTGAGTTGAAGAAGGGTTGTATGCTCAGTGATGCTCAAAAGCTTTTCACTTAGAAGGTCTGAGGTTCAACCCTGATTATTTCCCCACAAGACTGGGAAAGACTCATGACCCCCCGGAGAGCTGCTACCAGTCTAGGCAGTGTATACAGGCTTTGGTGCATGGCTCCTTCTTACGTTTCCAACGGTTGTTTGTACAAATTACAGGTTCCTGCATTTGGAACAAAAAGAGCAAATAATGTGGTGGAAGATATTTTATTCAGCACAAGCCTTTGGAGATTACAAATGAAACTTGCTAGACTTTCAGATGTTACACAGCTTTGTGTTGTTTTAGCTAATTGTTCGTTGGAGTTTGGAGGAAAGAGAAATGCTGATTTCGATATGAACCATGAAGAAAAGGCTTTTATTTCCTTATGTATAAATCGGAAGGGCACCATGCATGCTTTAGTTTGTTGCTGGATCATGATCATAACAAAAAATAATAGTTTCCTGTTACATTTGAACCAGACTTGATGCTTAGAACTTCAAACTAGTACATAGGCTTCTTTTCCTTAACCCTTCTCTGGCTAGCTGCAATTTTATTTTATTTTATTTTTTTAAAAGAAGATGATTGTTGGATCCTCTATAAAAAGCTGGTCAGGTTTTCAGAGCCTGGGTCAAGTCTCAAGGAGCTGCTTTGCTTCTCTGGGTCTCCCGTTAAACAAAATTCAGAGCAAGCAACAATGGAGAATATTGGACGTTGCTGTGTGAGGGAGCTTTACAGCCTATCCCAGTGTTGGCGAACCTATGGCACGGGTGCCAAGGGTGGCACTCGGAGCCCTTTCTATGGGCACCCAACATCGCCCCTTCACAGCCACCTGTATTCAGGTTAAATTGCTGTGTTAGCACTTATTGGCACAAATTAGTGGGTTTTTAATCACAGTTTGGGCACTCGATCTCTAAAAGGTTCGCTATCACTGGCCTATCCTCTCTAAGGAATGAAGAGAGCAGGCTGGGGGCAGGCTGGACATGGTGTGCTATTAGAAGCAAAGTATATTGACTTGTGCTAGCATATTACTTGGGAGAGGTTTGTTGCACAAGCTTCAAAAACAATGGTATAATACCTGGAGGGAGAATTCATTATGGACTCGAATTGGGTCTTCCAGAAGATCCAGCAGTTGTGTAGGATCCGGAAAAGCTCAGTATGTATTTTTGGTCTTATACAGGGTGTGTGTCCTAGTGAGAGTGGTAGCTGTCTCTGCATCCAATAGGTGTATTTTGCAGCCTCTCTAGTCATCTAAATGTGTCAGAATACACTGCAGTTTCATATGTATTCTGGCCCATTTCCCCCAGTCCCCCTTGTGCCAGTTTCGATAGTCAGCTACTCGGTAAACAGTTCTGTTCCTCATCCTAACTTTGCCTGGCCCACCTTTGTGACATCACAATGACCCACTCCTTTGTCTCAAGTTTTGTCTCTGAGATCTTGGGGAACAGAATGCTGACCTGGCAACCACAATGAGAAACAGTAGAGAGGGAGATAAGAATAAGAAGCAGAACTGAAACATACAGCAGAGAAAGGGAACAACTAGAGTCTTTAGGGACAGATGGTCTTACTGAAGCTTGCAGTCCTACTTCTATGGGTAAAATATAATTTGAAGTGAATGGTAGTTAATGAGAGAGGAGGTTTATAGCAAATTGTATTCCTGCCCATTTGATAGTGTTTAAATCTTATTTTTTCTAGAACCAATTAAAAGGAGAGAGAGCACAGGTCATGGCACCTTCTGAACAATGGGTTGCTCCCTGTCTCTGAGAGAACTGCCCAGTCCTGGGATGTCCCCAGAAGAAGAGCTTGGTAAACCACTTCTGAGTATTCCCTACCTGGAATACCCTGAAAAGGATAGAAATAAGACTTGACTTGACAGCATATGATCATGATTATTATGGTGGCTGAATGTAAATGAGGACTAGCCATTTGGAGCTACTGATTTATTACCAACTCAGTGGGGTCTCTTTCTAAGTATCAGACTGCACTGTTAGTGGGTTAGCAAATATTTTCACTGCATTTCCTGGTTGCATGCTATGTATGCACACATTTTGCAAGCAATATTATCGCTAACTAGAATATTTGGCCTGAACATTAACTATTCTTGCCAGGAACAGTCATATCCTTGACATCTGCGAGGCAAATAGCAAGATAGGCATGAAAGGAAGTAAAACAGTAAGATAAAAAGGAAAGGAAGTAAAACGGTAAGACTCTTTATCTGAGATAGGAGAAAGCTTTCGCTCTAGACAACAGGGAAACAATTTAATTTTCTTATCTATGCTAGTGTTGTCGCAGATGAAGATAGCTACTGCAGTTCTGTGCATAGCTGAAATATGTGCATTCTGTAGCATTTTGTCTCTTTCTTAAAAAAAATCCTGATGGGCATATTCTGTTTCCCCAGTAACTTTTAAAAGCCTCTTTTATTCAGTTATAATCTGGTTTGCAATGAAGTCTCAAGAGCTTTGGAAAACAGGAAATGCTCAATGACGAACCCAAATCTCTTTTTGCATTGCTGCCGGTAAATTGTATAACTGTTCTCCTGAATGCTTGCCAGATGCAGTAAATGTATTAAGGCAGAAGCTCTGCCCTCCTCTTATGCATCAGGTGGGCTCTTGTTTCAAGTTTAATAAACACTCATGTATATTCATCCATATATAACCGTCTTGAAGGGAGGCTTTCCAGTTTCTGAAAAGCAGAGTTGATCAGCACATTAAGCACACCTAATGCAGTCAGTTATGTTTTTAGCCCAAAGTGACAATGATAATGCCATGGTTTTCCTTCTAAAGATCAAGCACCATTAACAAGTTACCTTTTGGGGAATAACATTTGAACCTGAATTATACTACTACAGCACATGGAGGGGTACCTTGGAGGACATGCCTTGGCTGTTCTGAAAAAGTATGGAGTGGAAGAAGGCCCCAAACTCTCAGCAGCAGAAGGTCTGAGGAAGAAGTGAGAGTCAGAAGTGGCAGTAAGATCTGAGTCAGATCTGTCAGTCTAGGGGTGCCAAGGATGAATCAGGAAGCAACAACAGCCTCATGATATCGATTGCTAAGAAGATGAGGGACTAAGGCAAGGGTTCAGAACCTCATCAGACTTTTAAAGCAATGCAGCATTGATTAACACTTCCCCTTAAACATTGCCACATACAGCACTCTCATAATTTCTATGAATCTGAAAGGTCTCCAAGCCCACAGGGACCTAGACTTCTATCTGTCTCAAGAGGGATGGGAATCTGGCGGACATAGATCGCTAGATATGAGATGGCTAAACCATGTGAATCATCATGGGGTGGGCAATCTCAAATGGCTGAAGAGGTCCTCTTTGGGGCTGTGGTGGAAACCAGGCTCTCCTCAGGATTAGACCGAAGTGAATCAACATTGGGACCAAAGCCCAATTTCATTACCAAGAAGATAAATTCACACTTTCATATGAAGGTAATCTCTGCAAGCTGAAAGGGGAAACTATGAAACTGCAAATTTGAAAGCTAGTCCTGCTTTAAATATTTATTGCTTGCAAAGCCAAAATAGCTTCCCAGGGGTTGTGCTGCCCCTTATGTCATCACACTGACCATAGCTTTCAAGTGTTCCCCACAGCTGCCTGAAACTGGGAGCTCCAGGGAGGCGGGGCACTGGCAGCCGGGCCCTTCAGCTAGGGGGTGGTGCCTCATTTGCATACAGGGTTCCCAGAATCCCTTGAGGTGGCTTCAAAATGCTCACTGTGACCTAGGTGTCTTGGCTTTCTAGGGGATATATATATACCAATCCGGACAGCTGGTGGGGCGTGGGTTAGGGGTTGCGTAGGGATAAGTGCTCTCTGGCGGGTCACCTAGAAGTTGGCCACCCAGCAGCATCCAGAGCTCAGCCGCCCACTGCTGGAAATGCAGGACATTTCAGGAAAAAATTTTTTTCGGGAAGACGGTGGGAAAGAGTGATTGATCCATGAATGTCCCGTCAAAAACGTGACACTTGACAGGTCTGACACTGACATCCAAACATTTTATGCCCCCATGCATGGGTGCGCCAAAAACCTGGCACCCTGCCTCGGAGTCTGCTTAATTCTCAGTAATGCATGGATGAGAGCCAATAGTCTCAGTTTGTCTACCATGCAACTAGCAGGTCTCCCGTTCCAGCTCTCTTCCGCAACCACTGTTAAATCCTTGGTAAAATAACTGGATTTATTTTTACGTTAGCGCATTCCAAATCTTCCATGGAAAATCTATATATATTTGTGGCTTTATCAGAAATTTCCAAAAAATGATTATTGCTAAACATCAAAGTGCCATAATCAGCCAGCAGCTTCACAGGGACAGAGAGGCAGCTCAAAAGAATGTTTGCAGATAAGGCTGAGTGTTGAATATTTTAAAATAAACCTTAGAGACATTTGCTAAAATGTAGGTGGGATGATGATGATGATGATGATGATGATGATGATGATGATGATTAGTGGACAGCTATGCTAATTTCATACCTACTACAGCAAAACTCAAAATCAAAAGCCTGTTTTCTTAAAGTGACCAAACAAAACAACAAACCCTTGTGCATGGATCTGTCAGCTACACACTCTTGAAATGGACTAAGAGAAGAACCTCCAGGGTTTTGGAATGCTTGGGTCAAGGAAAAGGCATGTTCACAAGATGAAGACTCAAATCTAGACTAAAATCTGAGAGGGAGGTGGGTTTCTGGTTTCTCTTCTGTCCTCCTTACCAGCTCTGTTTGCCCCCTTAAGATCCAAACATAGGAGAACTTCACCCAAAAAAGGTCTTACACTATGACATATCTTTTCCTCAATAGCCTGCATGGCGGAGTATTCCTGTAACAGGGTCAGGTTCCCCACCACCACCGCTGCTTTGCATTGCCATGGCTGGCAAGCTAGTGAAAGCAAGAGAGAGAGGGAGGTAGAACAGGTAAGAGGATTTGGACAAATAAGGGGGCATTCAGGTAAGATTTTGTGTTTCCTGGTCCTTGGTTTGCTTTGAAAATTATTTGTGTGCAGTCCCCCAGTTTCTCTCAAAAGAACTTGAATAACCAAGCAAAGCAGAGAGGACACCCATCTCTGTTTCTACATTTTGTTTTATTTAATTACAGTATTTAAATATGTAATGACATGTCATCTGGGTGGTTTCACACATGCAGAGCATAACTAGATCAGAGAGGCTTTGCATTCTAAACAAGCAGTGGGCTTTCACACTATTCTTTGCTGTTTTTTTTTTAAATGGACCCTTGTGAATCTTTCATTCCACCTGATATTTTCTTGAGTCTTAAATATTTTTCTTGTTTACCAGTGCCAGCCTGCTTTTGTTGCCACCAAACATTTTACAACTTGTAAAATGTTTATTTATCTTAGCTGTTTGTTGTGTTGATAATTTGAGTATCAAGTGGATGAAATAATTCAAGGTATTGGTTTCCCAGATATGGGCCTGCTCTGTTTATTTTGTCATAAATAAATTAAAAGAGATCCACTGTACTCAGTTGACCATTTTCTTTTTTTGTCTGTTAAAATATTGGGAAATGACATGAGTATGCTTAATTATTCCTGTATTTATTTTTATATAAAGAAGCAGCAAGAATACATGTAGTTATTCTCTTGCTTTGAGACTCTCTTTCCGTTTTATTTGGATGCAAGGTGGCCACCAGAGTGCATTTATCTATTCTCTCGTTTGTACTTCTGATCCTGCGCATAGATCTAAACAAGCAAAATGAGGTCACTTAGTTATTCTCTCACCTTATTTGAACTCTGCTTGTTTACATTCCATGAAGTAACAAGAGTACATTTAATTCTCTTCATGCCTTCTTTGGACTTCTATTTGGACCATTTTGGGTACAGTGTGATAACCTTTGAACAGTGCAGCACTTTCTGTTTTGGAATTTAGAAATGAGTAATATAGATAATCTGAAGAATTTGCAGTAATTGAGTTATGTCTTTGAAGAGTGTGAAATTGTCAGATTTTTTGAGTTTGGATTTTAATACTACAGATAATCTGAATTATTTACAGTAAATAACTAGAATTTCTAAAACAATTTCTACACACAATTGGACTTATTTTTTTAAAAAACTGGGAAATTAATAAAGGATAACAAAGACAGAATGTTACAAATAATTCTGCACATCTGAAATATTTGATATGTTCATACACATGACTTGTATACAGTATTTTATATTAAGCAGACTATTCAGTACTTTAAAATTGCTTATCATTTTGAAATGTATACTCAACCTAGAAACATTCTTAGTCTTAGTTTATTTATTTTTACTCCTGTAGCTTTTGCTTCCTTGGCAAGTACTTTCCCATCATTATATCTATACCCCTTTTTATCTATTTAGGTAGTCAAAATAAATTTTCCACTTTTTATCACATTCTTGGATCTGTCTTCTGTTTATCTAATTTATAAGTATAGCCACTGTAGTGTATTCAGAAATTTTTCTTTGTATATTTTATCATATACTCCCCCCCCCTCTCTCTCTCTCTCTGTGTGTGTGTGTGTGTGTGTGTGTGTGTGTGTGTGCGTGTGTGTAAAAAGTGGAATGAGAAAAGTCTGAAACAACCATGCTGAATCTTCTATTTTGGAATCAATTCTGCTTCGGAATCGAAAGTACATGGATGTTGCCCCCATACTCTGGTTTCTCTTCAGATCATATTCAGATGTTGCCCCTTTCCACCTCTCCCATCCTTCCTTCCACCCTATTCTAATACTGTGCTATAAATGTCTTGCCTAGATGCCCTAAGCACATCCGATCTCGCTTGATTTCGGAAGCTAAGCAGGGTCGGCCCTGGTTAGTACTTGGATGGGAGACCACCAGGGAATACCAGGTGCTGTAGGCGCCTGGAGTAGGAACTGGCAACCCACTCCAGTACTCCTGCCAAGAAAACTCCATGGTCATGGAGTCACACAGAGTCTGTCATGACTGTAACGACACAACACACATAAATATCTTGTGTATTGTTTTACGGGACTAGGTGGAACAACACATTGGAAATACTACCTTCCTGTTAAGCAACAGAATTATATTTAGAATGCTAGAGTGTTTCAAAATATGCATGTGGATTGGAGGTGTTGATGGTTATTATTTCTCTGCATTAAAAATAACTAACATATTTGTAAAGAATAAATAAATAACGATCTTAGAATTGCAGAGCTGGAGGGGACCCCGTGACCCATTGAGCCCATCCTCTACTCTCATGGGGGCACAGCAAAGAAATGATTCCCTGCCCTCTGGATCCCCAGCCAGAGATCTCAACCACTGAGCAATCCGGCTGTTCTAAGAATCTGTTTAGTTCAAAGAAAACAACTTTTAATCTCAAAGTATGCTTCAACAGAATAATAAGTAAGAACTTGGACACAGTGGCCTGGATAGTGTTTAAAAAGCCGGGAAAAGCAAATGTCACTAAATTGGGTATAATTTTTGAAACTAGGGGCAAAGAATTAGATGGCAGTTTAAACCCTGAGATGAATGTGATTATTGTGTTTCTAGGCAAACCTGGTGAATAGGGGCTAAATCCCGTTAAACTTCACAAAAACATATACTTATCTTCAGGATGTACATATTGGCATAACATAGCAGGAGACATACTTGCTGGATGAATTCGGAAAGCATAAGCATTTGTACTGGTTAGTTAGAAGTAAAGGGATTAGGGATAAGACTAGCAGAGGTCTAGCATATAACAAGGAGACATGTATTTTTTTTTTTTGAGAAAGAAACAAAGGCTTTGAAAGTTTTTCCTATTCAAACTTTGGAACAAGATTTTCATTTAAACAGTGTTATGACATCAGCGATGACAAAAAGCCTCTTAAATAACTAACTCTAATTTTAAAAAAGTTAAAGAAACTCAGAGACATGTTAATTTTATTACATTAATTTAGCTTTATTACCTTTATTCTCTTCCTCTGTCAGAGGAAAGCTTCCTCCGTTGGAAGAAGGGAACCTTTGGATCCAACCCATTAGATTAAGATCTGTATGGGGAGAGGAAATGGATGACTGAGGGCCATGAAGTTATGGTTCTCAATTACATCTACCCAGGTACTCTTGCCATGTATCAAGATTTCCAATTTTGAACTGTCAAACTTGGGTTCTACCGCATCAGTTTTAATTGAGTTATGCCACTTCATTCAAACGTATTTATCACTGGATAATCATTAAAATAGTTCAGGAGTCTTAACACTCGGTTATAGCTTGAGGAATACTAAAAGCAGCCATGAGAACTAAATTACTATGTTCCTCCCTTGACAACTTCAGGATCAATAAGATTTACCCTTTATAAATCTGCAGAATAATGGATTGTTATTCTCTACTCTCTCTTACATCATATGAATGCTAACTATGAGTTACCTGAAGAATATCAATGCACCAATTGCTTAGAATTGAAGAAATATCTTAAAAGAAAATTCTCTCTCTCTTTCTCTCGCTCTCTCTCTCCCACCCACCCACCCACCCACCCACAATTTCTATTTATTCAAGAAGCATGGAAATAAAGAACAATTGGCATAGTTTGCTGGAGATAATGAACGTTTAAATAAATAAATAAATAAAGTGCAATAACATGGAGATAGTAACAGGGTACTATATAGAGAGAGAGATAGTATGACCACCGTATCTACAGGCAATAGGTTCCGGCACCTCACCTCACTCTACTCTGTGGTTAGCAATATCTGCGGATGAGCAAATGCTCTTATCCAAGGATAATGGCAGCAGGGGTGGTGGGGTGCCAGTGTGAAAGCTTTCACCCCCGACACCCACCAAACGCTAGCTGGTGGCAGCGGCGGCAAGGAGGAAAAAATGACCACCCCGGCTGGTCAGTCACCCTCTTCGCTACCAGGCTTGGCAGCCTTTCTGTGGCAGCAGCGGTAGCACTGAGGAGGGCTCGCCATTGGTAAATTCTTTTTCCCATCACCTTGCCACAGCAGGCCAGATGCGGCAGCAGTGAAGAATGGGAAAGTAAGAAAAATTACTGATGCTGAGTCCTCTTCGCTGCATGCCAGCGAAGAGGGGTGAGGTGGGGAACTTAAGAGGATTTGCCTGTCCAAATGGCCTTTGAACTTCCCACTCGGGTCCCTGGCGGAGGACAGGAAGTTTTGAACTTCCCACTGAAACTTCTAATCCACCACCTGGGACCTGAGCAGGAAGAACAAAAACTGTTGGGCCAGGTGGGGTCCTTCAAATCCCTACCCCACCCATCTGGAGGGCAGCCGGCATGCAACGGCAGCAGCAGGGAAGAAAAAGGGGAAATAAAGATTTACCACACCGGTTTACCCTCTGGAGGGGTGGGGTGGGGATTTAGAGGACCTGACTGGCCAACTGGCCTTTGAACTTCCTGCTTGTGTCCCAGGCGGTAGTTTTGAACTTTGCCCTTGAGCTCTAACTTCTGGTCCTCCACCCAGGACCCGAGCAGGAAGTTCAAAGGCCAGTCGGCCAGGTGGGATCCTCTTAATTCCTCAACCCACCCCTCCGGAGGACAGCTGGCGTGCGGTGGTGGCAGTGAGGAGCGTGGCTGGCTAGGCATCGGCATTGGTAAGTTGACTTTCTTTCTTTTCCCCCTCTTTGCTGCCAGGCATGGACCACCCCTGCACCCTGATCACCAACCATGATAAATGAATCAGGAGTTAGTGAATTATTAGGTGGGTTTTTTTACTGTATGGAAACTGAATAATGCATTCATATCTAATAGAGAAATTGTCCATTTTGTTAATTAATAGTTTCAAGACAGTGCTTTCCCTCAACCTGGTATCACTCTAAACATGACCAGGATAAGCTAAATACAGTACATGAAATACCATCAAAATTTGATACAAAATTTTGAATTTAAATGCATTCCATTGGAATGGGTGTTTTGTGGCAGAGGTGCTCTTTTGTGTAACTCATGTTCTTGCTGGAAGATAGCCTTTAATGCAAATTAATTTTTGTTTGGGGGGGAACCTGCAAGTTTTGTGTTTGTTTGGATGTAACCTTCCAGGGCTCTCTGCTGTCTGCTACCAAATTGTTTCAGATTTTTTAAAATCTAACAGTGATACAAGAGATGCCAATCAGAATGTCTAGGGGACTTTTAATCTGTAGAAGAGCAGTGCTCTTTGTTTCAGATGTTATAGGATTTCTGTGTGCTGAATTCCTGGTGCCCTGCATCTAGGATTGCTGTCCACCTGCTGGAGTCAAGGAAGGCATTAAGTGATGGGGGAGAGAAATGCTCTCAAAATTTAGTATTTTTTGTTGAGGGGAGGTTGAATGTATTTTTCGCCTTTGTTTTCTTGCTTAATTGTCTTTGTTTGGAGAGCTCTGTCACTCACTCTGTATGTGTTCGTGTGTAGAGATGGGCACAACTCAGCGAAATTTTTGTTTTTGTTTTCTCATTTTGTTTCGCAACGAAAACGAAAACGAAAAATTTTTTCAGAAGCAAAACGACAACGGAAACGAAACGAAAAATTTTGCCATGTTTTTCGTTTTCGTTACGGCAGACACTGCATTGAAAAGAATGCTAACGAAATTTAAAAAATTTGTTTTCCTTTTGTTTTTTTGTTTTGTTTCGTAACAAAAATGAAAAATGTGCAAAAAAAACCCCGAAAACCAAAAACGAACCGAAATGGACCCCTAAACGACAAACGACAAACGACAAATGAAAAATTATTTTTTTGAGTCATGCCCATCTCTATTCATGTGTTCATGCACACAATTTTTCCTTGTGTACACGTGTGTGCATGTATTCCTCGTTTAATCAATTTTTACAAAAATGTTATTTATTTTATTTAATGTCTATATTTTGGGGGAGGCTGAGGACTGATTTGCCTGCTTCTTTGGTTGTGGGGTGGAAGGAGTGGGCTTTATGACTACACAGGTAGTATAGGTGCTATTAGTTAAGCATAGCTTGGAACAGTTGCCATTAATTGTCCAAAGGGTGATTCCACCCCCTCATCTACTGTTGCTGGTATGGAGTAGATTGATTCTCTGTTACCTTGCCTTTGCATTTTAAGTGTTCCTTAGAATTTTTATTTATTTTTTAGTTCTGGGAAACATGAATACGAATGGGAAACCCCCCAAAAGGCTTTTACTTTCATCGGACATAAAAGTCTGGTACATGAAAAATATAAAAATGGAAGAGACATGCTAGAAAGAACACAAAAGAAAAGAAATATGACATTTTCCACCATGTGCATCCCTAATTCCACAGCTGAACAAAATAGCCATCCCTTCAAATACCTCCTTGGAGTAAGATTTCCCACCTGAGAAATCTTGTGTGAATTTTTGGGGAGCATTTTATAGTCATTTTATCCCCCTGAAAGAAATGCCAGATTATTTCTATTTATTTATAGAAAAGCATCTTCCCTGCACAGGATTCAGTGTAAATGACATTAAGCTGCACGAAAATTGTGCACAACAAAAATGACATCAAGAAGAAAAGAAAAGAAAAGAAAAGGAGTCTGGTTTAATGGGCAAGCTAGGAAATATCACTGATGCAGGAAGAATTCTCAGTTAAAAACATTGGCACAATGCAACTTGGGAAAACTGCCAAGAATTATACATTTTGTAATCATTTGTCAAATCCCTACATTAACTTTACTGGCAACTTTTTATTTTTTCTAGAGAGAGAGAGTTGTACTTAAAGTTCTCATTGCACCTTTTATAAACTGAGAAAAATAATAAAAACTGAAAAAATATCTGAGCTGGGGGGCAGGTATTTGCCCGAAATCCCTTTAAGTAAGCACTGTAACTAAAACATGCTGAACATTTGGGATAAAATATCTCCAGAGATTCCAACTGATAATTAAACTTCACATCCAAATAATAACGTTTAATTAATCTGAGGGCTACCTAAGCCAATGTGGACTATATACTGAAAAAGAGAAAATTAAAAGAATATAATTATCATAAAGCACTTCAAGTAACCAGTAATATAAACAAATATAAGATTTTCAGCTCTATTTGGGCATGTGAGCAATTAAAGTTAATAAGAAGGTGATAAAGCTGTGTTTTCATGGCCCAACTCTCCCGTTACATCCTGATTACTGAACCCTACTGGAGGAGTTTGAAGTGGGGAGCCTGCATCAGATGTGTAGGCTCCAGCTGTAAGTTAGAAGTCAGGGTTTAGAAAAAAGTTGCTTCTATGCAGACATGCTGGTGTCCTCTCATGCCAGGCAGAAAATGCCAGACACAGGTTCAGGGACTCCAAGGTTAGGCCAGTAAGGCTCCATACAGAGACAAATAGTTTCAAGCCACATGTTAAATTATGCAAGGAACTAAGGCACACCAGGTTTGGACATGTTGTTTATAAGAATTCTGGCTGGGGCAGATACCTTTCTTGTGCCAGTATTGCCAGTTTCCAATCTGTTAAATGGCAGTAGCAGATCAGAGTCCTCTACAGATAGGGTCCTTCGCTTCCAAGGAGTTCTTAGCCAGGGCCAGCCAGATCTTGGGGCGGATTTTGAACCTGCCAGAGAAATCTTTTCTGGGGCAAAAGAGCAGAGGCATAGCTGGAGTTTGGAGCGCCCAGGGACAAAATCAGTTTTTGCGCCCTCTCTCCCCCACAACCACATCTCACCCACCAAGCATGACCCTTGAGCTCTTGCTCAGTCGCTCAGTCGCTCTCCAGGGGCCAAGGGAGCATGCCGATTGTACAGTGAGTGCCGGCGCACCGGTTCAAGACCTGCAAACCTTTCACCCAGCAAGATAGAAGAACAACAGGGAGAGGGAGTGAGCACGCACAAGCACACCCACACACCCCACTCAGGGCAAGTACAAGGACGACACCGAGGGGTGCTTCCAACAATGACTTGCTGAGCCCAGAAGAGGCAAGAAAAAGTCTCAAGCTGACAGGGGAAGGAGGGGCAATGGAGGAGAAGCCACCGCCCGGCCCTGCTGTCCTGGCTGAGTGGAAGGCACATGGGTGGTGCAGCAGCCAGCATGGGAGCAAGGGGAAAGAGAGCAGCTGTGGCTGCTTTTGCTCCTCCGTAGGGCAGTCTGTCCCTCCCAGTGGAGGCCTCCCAAAGGAGAGAGGGAGGGGGAGTGGTGCAAATCCTGCGATATAGTGGGACCACACTATTTGAGGTGCGATCTGGCAGGAGATTATTGTAGTTTTGTTACAAAACAAAACAAAACGAAATGAAACACTATGCTCCCTTGGGTCCTAGAAGCACCAAAATGGCTGGGAAGCTTCCTCAAGCTCTTCCCTGTAAGCCCTCGAAATTTGGAGAGGTTTTGGATCAGGGAGCTGAGTTATTAAACTCCAAAGAGGGTGCTCCTAGGAAAAAACATTATTATTGAATGGAGAAACAATAGCCCCCTAATGGGCAAGTGATTAGGGACTTGGCTTCAGAATCCCAATTCAATTAGAATGATTTTTTTCCTAGGGGGACCCCTTTGGAGCTTAATAACTCAGCCCCCTGAACCTCCCTAAATTTTGGGGGCTTACAGGGAAGAGTCCAGTGAAGCTCCATTGTCATTTCCATGCCAATACATGGCTGCAAAGCTTATTTTTGAAGAAATTTAAAAAATATTATGTCCTCAATCTTCTGTCTCTCTGTTACACTACCAAAGCCTAGCAAAAATTATGAGGACACCCTGTGGCCTAGATATGTTGGTGGGGCAGAGCACACATGAGTGTACAACCAAGCTCCAATGTGGGGCCAAACAGATGTTTTGTGCACTGATTACACTGACAAACAATTCAAGTGAAATTTATAGTAATGTATGCTGTATATTTTCTCTTGAAATTCTTTGACACGTTGAGTTTGAAAGTGAAGAGTGAACTCAAGGTCATCATCTTCTCGGAAATGAAAATCCTTAATGGGTATTCTGTTAAATAGCAGAATCTTAATTGGAAGCTCTTTAAAAAACTAGAACATAAACACAATGCAAATAGCTTTGACATGCCTGGGATGTCAACACTTCTTACATTACAAAAATATAAATAAAGAACTTAATGCCAATATATTCAATTCCGCAACAACAACACCAATAATTTGAAAATTTTAGTCATTCTGTTGGGAATTCATTAAAGATTCAGAAAAGGTTGCAGTGTGGCAAGTCTTCACTTGGAAAACAGGATTCTTAAAATTACTGGTCTGAGAAGCCCAGAGGAATTGCTTCTGTAATATATACCGTGCTCTCTTTAGTCAGACTCCAAAAAAGCCTAGCAGACATAACAACAGTAACCAAAACAAGAGTACTGTATATGCCTTTCCAGAGCCCTTTATGTTGAAGAACACCAACTGCAGTATTTTTGGAATTATTAAGTCTGGATTCCATCCACCCACTCTTATCATTGCATCATTTCTGCTCTGCTAGTTCATTGATAAGAAATAATTAGCCCTAACAGTAATTATGTCCCCTCAAGTTGATTCTGACTCACAGTGGTCCTCCCTGTGTTTCCTAGGTCTAAACTACTCAAGTGTGGCTTACTAGTCCCTCTATAACACCACACAGATAGCACCAAGGCCACACAGATAGCAGGGAAAAGAATCTCATACTCTCATCATCAGCCATACATGCTCCAATTGATCTCATCTGGTCCCTCTGCTGAAGATGCCATTGGGATGAACTTTGGCCCCACAGAAGATACTCCAGTCAACACTTTATGTACTACCAACCTGATTCCAATTTATAGATACTGTCTTAGTGGTTTTTGTATGATGTGCTCGGGTTTACCAATCCCTTCTTACAGAGACACTCTGATATGAAATGTGCAGAGCCAGACAGGTGACAAGGCATGTGTGTGTGTGTGTGTTTGTGTGTGTGTGTGTGTTGTGTCATTACAGTCGTGACCGACTCTTTGTGACCCCATGTCCATGGAGTTTTCTTGGCAGGAATACTGGAGTGTCTTGCCAGTTCCTACTCCAGGCTCCTACAGCACCTGGTATTCCCTGGTGGTCTCCCATCCAAGTACTAACCAGGGCTGACCCTGCTTACCTTCAGAACTCCATTAACTATTTATACCTCAGATGAACTCAGCTGGCTCTTCTCCTGGGAAGTACAGTGGAGAATTAAACTCCTTATGCCTTGTTTAACAGTGAAGAGCTCCACTCCACAGGGTCATGATAGCTACCTACAGTTGCCCTAAGATAAGAGTAAAAGCAGCATGGCCAATCATAATGAATCACTGTTTATCACCCTGAGATGATCACATCTTGTCGGAGCCATGTACGCCTTGTCAGATTAAATATCCACAACCTTCGCATAATTGCCAACCAAGAACAAAGGCCTACAAACATCTTCCTACTAGCAACCAAGGCCATCTGCTCAACAACATACTCTGAGATAAGTTGCTCTATTTGTCTTAATATGACTTTGATGCAGCAAGTATATAAAAACTAAGAGACAATGCTGCAAGTGCTCTAGAAATAGCTCCGAGAGTTACATTGTGTCAGATGGCATGGTTTGTGTCTATTGTCCATACTGAAACAATAATAGTTTAAAGCTGTCCCCCCGTAAGCACTGCTGACAAGTTGTTCTATAATTAAGGGGTAGCTATGGCAGCATTCTCTTTTATCTGCAGAATGATGGTGATGATGCTGGATGCAGAAGATTTGAGCAGTTTAAATGACAAGACAGGTCAAGTCGTTGCCCAGATCTTGAGTGCCATTGTATTCGGGCATCTACTCACTGAAAGAGGGAGCAGGGATATCTGTGGTCTTCTTCAAAGTTCTAGAAACTTCAGTCTGTACATGTGCAACTGGAAGGATCTGAAGAACACAACAGCTGTAATTTTACCCGTAATTCACAAATGTTATCTATTCAAGAGGCAGCTAGAAATGCCTCCTCAAAAACTGCAGTCTATTATCCAAACAAATCTAAGACCTGAAAGTTCTTTCTCATAAGGCCAACAAAGTCTGGATTCTGGGTCCTTTTGAGCCATTGTGAGAATGACACGAACAAGTCGTTTACAATATTGACAGTTGCATGAAAAACCACTAGAACTGGCACAATCTGCAGCACTTATGCCACGCTCTCCTTCATGAGGAATAAAAACGTATTGATCCCAGTCCCAAATGTCCAGAACAAAATTTATGTGTGAGATTACGTCAGTGCTGCAAACAACTTGTACTCTGGTCTTCTGTTATGGAAGTCTTTCCACAGGAGGCCAGTGAAAGGTGTGAGTTGCCCTTCTCCACTCACATACTCTTTCAGCAAAAGGGAATAAAAGGAGCCCCGGCAACCCCTCTTACCTTTGAAATGCCAATTGAAGCTCTGAAAACATGCTGCAGATGAAGTGAGAGGCACAAAGCATCTCAAAGGCAAAGATGACAGCATCGTGCAAAGAAAAGAGGAAAGGACATTGCATCTACTGTGACAAACTATTTATCCCTCTAATAATAACAATAATTGTGAGCCGTCAAGTCAATTCTGACTTACAGTGATCCTTTCCAGGGTTTTCTAAATATGGACTACTCAAATGGGGTTTACTGTTCCCTTCCTTTGGGGGTCATCCTATGACTTGCCCAAGACCACATAGGCTGGGATACACAGTGGGGAACTGAACTACTTTGACAGACAGATATGTAAACCACTGCGTTATCTACCTAGATATTTATATTTATTCCAGTACTATTCACTCTGATGAGAGAAGGGCACAAAATGGAAAAATAGTGTTTCATTTAGTTTCTTAAGTAGTTCTGTTTCATTTGGGGAAATAACTGGATTACGTATAAATTGGAAGAACGTAACGTGTTCTTCTTATATACCGTCCCATACCACTTCAAGTAGTCTCTGGGTGGTTTACAGTTTTTAATTACAGTAATGTGGGCTACACATCCCCCCCCCAAGCAAGCTGGGTACTCATTTTACCGACCTCGGAAAGATGGAAGGCTGGGTCAACCGTGAGCCTGCTACCTGGGATTGAACCACAGGTCATGAGCACAGTTTTACCTGTAGTACAGGCATTTTATCACTGCACCACGGGGCTCTTCTAATTGGAGATTATGCTATTTAATCATAATAAACAAGAACAGGAAAGGATTGCAGACGAATATGGACTAAAAGTATGTAAATGTGTTAAATACCTAGATGGAGATTTAGCAAAAGATATTCAGAAACCTAAAGAATATAATTTTAATAAATTGAAAAGGGAAATTACAAATAAATTTCAAGAGTATTCTAATCTAAACCTTTCTCGGTTTGGAAAATTGCATTGGTGAAGAAGAAACTTTTGCCAAAGATTAAATTCCTTTTTAGAATGTTGCCTATCCAGTTAACAGAAGAAGAGATTAAGTCTTGGCAGGGACTGAAGGCAAAAGGGCCAGAATAAGCAAAAGTTATTGGTATAAGTCACAAAAGATAGGAGGTATAGGCATACCTAACACGAGAAACTATTTTGTAGCAAACCAACTTAGACATACAGGGGAAATAATACATAAACTGGAGATATTATTATGGTGGGAAATGGAATCACAAGAGTTACAAGATGATATTAATAAGTACTTATTTGGGACAAGCAAGAGGATAGTTGAGGCCAGGAATCTTTTTTAGCACTATATTAAATACATGGTTTAAATATTTTAAAATATTATGTCCCCCTAGATCACCTTTTAGTGTAGTCACTGAAGCAGAGAATTTTCCTACAAATATGAAAGTTCAAGAAAAGTGGCTAGACTGAAAGAATGGATGAATAAAATGAAATTGAAAGAAAAAATGAAAGCACTATTATCTACTATTACCCTAATGGACTTTTCACCAGTTGCCCTTACCGCCATAGGAAGAGGGGCAACGTAGTATGCCCTCTTCCCCCCCCCCCCACAAAGACCTGGGAGACCCAGCTGCTAGCCCTTTACTTTGGGCTTTTCCTGGTGGTCAGCTGACCCAGTGGTCAGCCCCTGGACAATCTGGCCAGGTGTGCTGGAAAGCCCAATTGGCTAGCCTGGCCACTAGCCAGCATGTCTCGGTCGGGTGTGTAGCCAAAGTAGCCCTTCCTAGTACAGGCCTGGTCGGAGCCCCTATGGCCTTTGGATGATGGAAGAACTCTCGGTCACTTTGTAGCAGAGACATGTGAAGGAAGCCAGGACTTGAGAATTAATTCTTTTTTTACATCAGGCTAGTCCCCAGGGTACTGAGATTCTCCTGGGAAGCCCTCTTCTCATTTCCAAACAGCTGGGAGAAGAGATTGGTTGGCTGGTTGGTTGACTTATGGACTGATCTCACATTTTTCCTTAAAAGAACCCAAAGCAGCTTATATCATTAAAAAGACAATATTGAAAAGTTACAAACACTAAGTATATTAATAATAAAAATAATTCAACAAATATTATATTTTAAAATAAAATCAATACTAAAAAAAGTTAAAGCAACAGAACACAGCAGTCTGTTTAAAAACATATTTTCCATATTTGTTTTTATTTTTGTTTGTTTTCTTTCCCCTGTTCCTGGTCTTTTCTTGTGCACTACTTTTTTGTAAACTGTGAATCCGGTGAACATTTTTTTTTTATTTTTTTTTTTAAAGGAACAAGAGACTCGTATACCGAATTGACATCAGAAAGTAAATCTACTGGGGCTTCTCAAGGTACATGAAATATTAAGAGAAATAAAAAGAATGAAACTTAGTTTTCTTCCCCAGAGAAAGTGGAGAAGATCATCTAAGAAGAGAAATCTTTTCTTGACTCCAACAAGCCAAGAGTTATTTGAGTGGTTCAGTACAAACACAAATCACCATGTTGTATACAGCCTGGTAAAATATAGGTGCTCTCTATGCTGCTTCCTTAGGTTTATAACACATTAGATATATAGCATTCTCAGTGAAGGACAGTGAATGAGTTCCAGTCCCTTATTTCTATTTTGTTCAATCGTAACATATTTCCTTTTCCCCAAAAAGATCATAAAGTTGAGCTTTTCTGGTCATTCTGAGCGGAATCAAACTCATTTATCATTGTTTTAGAGATCACTGAAATATATTTCCTTTTCATGTTCTCCTTTGCTTGTCTGCAGTAAGTCTAATATTTTATAACCAAATGCTCCCGTAGCACCAGCTAATGAATGCAAAAGACTGCCACATTCAGTTCAGTGTAATATGTGATATTAATTTGCTCTCCCAGCTGTATTTTAATCCCCTAAATAACAAGTATAGGCACTTCATTATTGTTACAGCCTTATCAATATTTATCTTGCTTTGCATTTCTAAGGAAAGGGATCCAGACCGAGCTAATTAACATAATTGAATGTTCAAGATGGGTGACTTTTCCAGTTCAGTGTTTTAGAATATCAGTGCAAACTGCAAATGCATATTACTATAAGAAGCGAGGGGCTCCCATTCCATAAAAATATGGAAAAACAGCTTGCTAGCCTGCAGGACAGCCTAATGTATTTCTCCCATTGTGTTTCTGAATCAGAACATATTGCTGTGCCATTTTGTCCAACAGGTCAGGATAAGATTTAGGCTTTGTTTCGTATTTAATTGCTTAATGTTTCTACCAGTCTGCCTGTATTGTACATTAACTGGATTATTAGGCTGAGATACATAAGGGGGAAAAATGTCTACAGAAACCATGGCTCATCTAAGGGCTGGCATAAGGGAAAACAAACTGCTCAGGTAATTCATTATTTAATAAAGAATGACAATGCTGTAACACAGTGGTTCCCAGCCTTGGGTCCCCATATGTTCTTGGACAGAAACTCCCAGAACCTCCACCACAAGCTGGGCTGGCCAGGATGTCTTGGAGCTGTAGTCCATGAACAAGATTGGGAACCACTGCTAGCTCAATGAGAAATCTCATGTTCCATATCTAGATAGTCCCATACGAACATCCCCTGGCAGAAGCAGGAGAGACTCCATACCTTCGTGGCCTTTTAGCATAGCTGCTTCACTTGCTGTGATTACATTTCTGCAAGGAAATAACATTAATCATAATAGTCATTATTTCCACTGCCTTTATCCTAAACTGGCTTGTGCTCGGGTAGAAACCCTGTGAGAAGCTCTCTGTATGAACTGATTGAGCACATCAGGATAAACCTTGAATTCTTTGCAGTGTTAGCCAGAGCTGTTTGGTAGGAAAGTCAATGTGGATGAATAAATATGGGAGAATGATCAAGCGGTGGCCTGAATCACATGGTGGTCAGAAACAGAAATTGATATAGCCGTAGAACCAGTTAAGATCAATCTATGGGAAAGAAGGAACTGAGCACATAGCATTTGAAGCAGCAACTGGGAATCAATATACACATGTATCAAAATACTAGGAAGCAGTAAAGTACCTCATTGGAACCCAAGGAACAACCCTATTTTGCCTTGAAAAGACTCCCTGTATTAAAAAGCCTCCTAAATAATTGAATGGGGCACATGATGTAATATCACTGAGAACAAATGAACAGCCTTCCTTCCTTCCTTCCTTCCTTCCTTCCCATTTAGCAACAACGTTACTCTGGGCAACTTGCAAAGGATAAAGATACAATAAATATAAATTAAGTCAAACAAGAAAATATAAAACAGCACAGTATACAAAATAGTGAGACAAATAAACAGTAAGCATCATAAAGCAAAGCTAAGCTAAGCAAAATGAAAAACATAAATAACAAATGGATGGGAGAGACAGAGGTGGTATAGATTTTAAGCTAAACTATTTCAATGGTGTTGTGACCTAGACTCAGGGAAAGCCTGGTTGAAGAACTGACTGGTGCTCATTTGAATATCCCCAGTCAGAGGGTAGGGAGGCAGATTTCAGGCGGCAATAGTTTCCATAGGCAAGGGGAGGCCACTGAGATGGCCTGGTTCTTGATTTTTTTTCCTTCCAGATATCCCTTGGGGTTGGAGCCCTCAATCACCTGGCCTGGGAAGAATAAGTGACCTGGGCAGTTCTTGGCGGGAGAAAGCACTGTGACAGATAACAAGGTCCTAAACCAGTGTTGGCGAACCTATGGCACGGATGCCAAAGGTGCCACTTGGAGACCTTTCTGTGGGCACCTGACATTGCCCCTTCACAGCCATCTGTATTCAGGTTAAATTGCTGTATTGGCACTTTGTAAAAAATTAGTGGGTTTTGAATCACAGTTTGGGCACTTGGTCTCTAAAAGGTTCACCATCACTGTCCTAAGCTATTTTAGTCCTTTGTATGTTATCATCAGAACCTGGAAGTCAATGTGGAAATGAACTGGTAGTTAGGAGAAAGTGGCCAGTGTGAGGATGATGAGGGTGGAAACATCTCATCCAGTTAGTAATCTGGACTCGTTGAAGTATGCTGGACTATCTGAAGTTTCTGCATCTGCCTCATAGGCAGCCCTATGCAGGGAGCCCAGCAGTAATCTATTATTGAGATTCCCAGTCCATGCAGCAATGTGGCGCATAGAGGGCCACAGGTGGGTGATCAGCCAAAGCTGGAAGTGCATGGACCAGACCACAGAACACCTCATACAACTCCATAGTAATCCTGTGTCCAGTAGAATATTAAAGCTGCAAACCTTAACTTTAACCTCAGGTGGGAGAGTCAATGCGACTTAAGAGCAGAAATCTGTTTTCATTTTAATTGCTGCCTAACAAATTTTAGATGCAGTCTTCTCTATTTACAATTGTTTTATTTATTTTTGATTTATTTATTTATTATTTTTAGATATGGCTGCTCTACTTATGTAAGTAGAGGTACTACTATATTTGAAAAATCTGTGACACAGAGACAGTTCCTAACCCCACAGATATCGGTTTAAATCTGAAATCAATTAGCCCATTCTTGGTTATCACTAGGGCCTTCTTTGAGCTGTCCTCTATCAGTGATTTTCAGGTAAGATAATGAAAACAGGTAACAATGATCATTCACCGACAGGGAATTGAATGTCTCCTGAAGTCTGTTTCATTTGCGCTCAGTGATGTTGTGAAACGTGCCCCCCCCCCCCCCATGGGATTTTCCTGCTGTATTACTGCGAGATGTAGGATAGTGACTGGCCTTTATAATTCAGGATGGTAGGCAAGGTTGAACATGAGGCTTCATGGGTGAGATCTGTGTGGAAAGGATCCTTAAAAGCACATCATAAGATTCAAAATGCAGCTGATTTGTTTACAAGTACGTGTTTATAGATGGGAAACAAAGATCCATGTACAAAATGTACATTCAAGAACCAACAGAAGAAACTTATTACAATGATTAGCTATTTTAACTCTAACAACAAGTTTTAAAATACAACTCACTGCCTGATAAGGGAGAGCTACAAATGAGTGTGATAAATACTGAATCCACCATCTTTTCTTTCTCTCCTGACAGACCATTCTTCAGAACCTAGTAAGGCCACTTTGTTACAAACACTGCATAGTCAGCTCTGATTGGCTACACAGAGGCATGACATACTTCTGGGTATCTTCCTTTCTGAAAGTCCTGGGGAATGAATTCTCAGCTGGATACCATCTATGCGGAACACAACAAAAGATATACAGTGGAAGTGTCTGTAAAACTGGTATTTTATTTAACACTGCTTTCTTTCCACCTCTTCTACATGTCTTCAAAGAGAACATGGTCATCTCTTCCTATTAATGCATTTATAAAGCAGCTGTTTACTTCCTCCGTGTCTCACAACTTATAAGAACAGCCATATGGTAGCACCATTTAAGTGCTCCAAAAAGATGGTCCCTAATTATGTGGCTATAAAAACCATATAATCAGTGATAGCCTGCTAAAAACACGGGACTTCCTGAAATTGAGGATTAGTCCAACAACAATCCCAAGCTCGATCTAAAAGGTGACTCAGCCTTCTAGCCTTCCGAGGTTGGTAAAATGACTATCCAGCTTGATGGAGGGAGATGGTAATTAGACATGGGCATTTTGTGAGAGGTTAAACTCCAACAATGAAGCAGCCTCTGAAATGTCATCTTTCACTCTCCCTGGTGCTGGCCAATCAGACAGGGAGGTGGGATGATGCATGTTCCTGCACAGCTCCTGATTGGTCAGTGCCAGGGAGAGTGAAAGATGACACATCAGTGCCTGCTCCCTCATTGGAATATAGCCCCGTATGACTCCAAACAAGGTAAGAGACTAGCTGATTTCATGCTAGAAGGTGGGTTCTGGTACCGAACGGCAGATGTGCTGCCGTGTTTCATTTAGGAACCGGACCCCTTCCGAAATGAAACACCCATGTCTAATGGCAATGCGTAGCCAGCGTAATTAACATGTAAACCACAAAGAGAGTGCTTTAAGAACTATGGGCAGTATATAAGTAGCACAGTTTGATTTTGCTGTTTTATATAAAAAGGTTACATGAGAGAATAGAGGAAAATAAAGAAAATTAACAGTGTTTGAGATAATAATTACTAAAAAAAACCCAAGTGACCATCAGAACAAATATACTAACTATTACTTGAATTTAAAATAGAAATAGACAGTTAAGATCAGTATGTTAAAAGAGATTAAGAATCTAGGGAAAGTGATAACCTTCCGACTAGGGAAAGAAATTTGAAAAAAAAAATCACTGCAAACGTTATGAGAAAACTGGCATAAAATGTATTATTGATGATATATAAACCCAAAGAAGCTGAAGGCTCATACTATCACATACAAACAGACAAAGAAATTCTGGGAAAATATCTATTCTGAAATGCAAAATATTATGAAAGTTGAATTTGAAATGAAACCCAAGACCATGATCTTGGCAATAACACCAGATAATTTGGGAAAATCTTCACAACTTTCCAATTGCATGTTGACAGCAGCTAGGTAGTAATGGCAGCAAAGTGGAAAATGGAAACATTACTGACAAAAGAAACTTGGAGACATAAATTGGTTGAAAAGTCATGGACTATGTAAACAGAAAATTAGTTAGATAATTTGAAAAAAAAGTGGGGACACTATTTTGGCACTCGGAGCCCTTTCTGCGGGCACCCAACATCGCCCCTTCACAGCCACCTGTATTCAGGTTAAGTTGCTGTATCAGCACTTTGTGAAAAATTATGGGTTTTGAATCACAGTTTGGGCACTCGGTCTCTAAAAGTTCGCCATCACTGCCCTAAACCAATTACCAACAGTAGATTGCATCCAGTGGGACTGAGTTGAAGGAAGCTTTATGCAAAGGAATCCCCTGCCTATTCGCTGCAGTGTTTCATGCCCTGAAAAGGGCTCTTGGCAGTAAACAGGAGCATGGGGAAAGAATTTTATGGGATTCAACAGTTTTGATTCAAATGGGATTTGTGCACCTCCTGAGTAAAGAAGCACGTTTTGTCTTGAGAATTCACAGTTTAACAGGCTTACAGTGGTGTTTTAGAAAAATGCAATGCAAACCAAACACTATTTTAAAAAGTCAAGGGCTAAATTGTGCAAGAAGTGAAAAAGACATGCGCAAAAGAGTCAGTAGCAGGGGATACAAGAGTTAGGCAAAAGTTAAATTCATAAATAAATAGACACATAGAAAAATATATTAAAATGCATCCAGTGATTGCAAATTTCAGTGGAGGAAGAATAAGCAGTCTCCTAAACCAATATGAAAAAATGTCACGAAGAAAGTACAGGTGGAGTTAAGAAAAACAAATTGAGATTGAGGGTGAAAGATATTTTCTTCCCCAAGCATGTGTTCTGAAAGGTACTGGCTGCTGAAAGAAGAGGAAAATTGCCTCCAAATTAGTTGCATGGCACCTTCCATGGGCACAAAACCACTTGCACACAGTTGGGAATAAGCACAGATGAGCGCTTAACAGCAAAATCTTAGACACATTTATTCACAAGTAAATACACTGAATTTAAGGAGAGTTGCTTGCAGCTAGGCTTGAAGCCTTGGGCATTAGTCCAAAACACATACAGTGGGAAGTAAGGACAGAATTTACATAGACTGTATTCCCATATAAACATGCATAAGTCTGTACTTCCATCTCAAAACCCTTTAATTTTAATATATATATGGTGTGCCTATCGCTATCCAAAATAAAATATCATTTCCCTTTCCTACTTCCCTTCCCTTCCTGACTCCTTTCCCAGATTATTTCTGTTTTCATTTGCTGCTATATAGAGCATCAAAGAATGTTCTCTCCGGCAGAGCTGAATAATGTTCTGGCGGGGGGTCTTTGCCCTCCTCTCCTAGTGGGAGACAGACAGGTGGGGATACCAATAAGTGTGACGCACAAGGTTGGCTGGTGGTGGAACCAGAGAGGTTTTGTAGGCCCCGCACTGCTTATCCCATCCTTTGCTTATCCCACACTGCTTTACCCATGGGACATTGCAGTGTTGCCATGTTTTATTAGGTCACATTGACAAATACTGCAGTATGGGAAGTGAGTATTGGTGAGTTCCCAATAGGCACAAGGATACGGATATTTGTTTGCAGGAGGAGTGGTGTATGGGATGCCCCAGATTTGGACACTATCCACCTAAGTTCAAGAGGTGGGATGATGGGGAAGGTCTCACAGTTCAGCCAACCAAGTACGAGCTGTTCAGGGGACAGCTCTGACCAGGGGTTTGGGACTTGCCTATTTGGGGGTGGGACAGGGGTGTAATCAATACCCCTGGTACCTGCCCTAGGGATCCATACTGCATTCAGGCCCCTGTGCAGTATGAGGGGGGATTTGAAAGAAAAGATTAATAAAGGGTGGCCCTAGTTAGCCCCATCACTTGTGCCTGTCTATTGATTACAGCAGTGGGAGGACAATGAGATTATAAAATACATAGGTTAACAAAATGTTCAGACACATCAGTTCAATGACATTCTGAACATCTGTAAAAAGAAAACCATCTATTTTTCTGAGAGGTACTTCACATGAAATTCTATTTCTTTCCTAAATACGACAGAGGTCGATGCATCATGCATCTTCCTTCCCTTTGGATTTTCCATACTGCCCCAAAACTGAGTCAGAGCTTCTCAACTCCTGAGAGTAGCTTTTGAGACACAAGGGACTGCATGGTGAAGGGAACTTTAATGGGAAAAGATTTATCCCTCCCATTTTCATTAGCAGAAATTAAATATTATGTATTCTTTTTATTAGATCCGAAAGATAAGGCCTAACACGTTATTTGTTTAGCAAGAGGTAAATAGGGACCCCATTGCTTTGAAAATAAAAGAAGGGCAAGAAATATTACAAGTACCTACCTATTTGTATGAACCCAAGAGACAATCTTAATGTTGATTAACACTGAAAATTCTTGGTACAATGGAAATTACATAATGGACAGACTTGGCAAACAGAGAGCAAGAAAGGGGTGGATAAATGATTTATGGACACCTTTTGATTTATGCCAAAAAAATAGCCAAATTCCAATTGCACAATCTACCTCTTGATTATCAACAAGTGCAACACAATTCAGTAATCAATTTAAGTAAATGCAATCAATTGATACCCATTATGATAAGAACATAACAGCTTTGCTGGAACTGTCCACAGCCCATCCAGTTCAGCATTCTGTCTCACATAGTGGCTCACCAATTGCTTCAGAGTATTCCCAAGCAGATGTCTTCACCTGCTTATGATTCCCTGCAAATGGCATTGAGAGATATCCTGCCTATCTCTCCAACCCAGAGGTTGTCCTTAGGCATCCATAATAATAGCCACTTATTCTCCATTAAAACGAGTAGATCCTGAAACATTAGTTTAACTGTGTTGTGAATACGGATTAACAGTATGAATAGGTCAACAGTGATGACTAGAATTCAAAACAACAAAAAACCACCTCAGTTTGAGGGTTCCACAGATAAATAGAGGCTGTAGTTCTTCAAACTTGCCACTCTCCACATTCAGGAAATTGATGGAAATAATGAGAAGAAAGGTCAATGTTAGAATACTCTCTTTTACCCACGACTTTACTCCCTAATTGATGGCCTGAACAGAGTTCAAGTGTTAACTGGAATGCAATAAAATGAAGATTTGCTGAACTTCCACAATTTTTATGTCATTATTGTTCCTTCTTTTAGTGGGTATCCACAAGAGATTATTCCCCTGTTTTTTCTAATTGTGCTCATTACATTCTCTAATTTTTCCAGAGAGACAAAATCTAGTAAACTATTTGATATACAACTGCTGTACCCAGCTGGCTTTCTCTCCAGCAGTTGCTTTGATACAGCATCACATGATGTTCCTTATTAGCTCAGATAAATTATTCACAAAGTCCCAGATGCAAAGTCCCACAGTTCACTAGGCCCCTGCCTGCCTTTGACAAAAAATGTGAGCTTTTCACATCACAAAACAAATGTGAGTTTGTGAATAACGTACACTCCCAATTAGCCCAAAGAAATAATGCACTAGTTCATGAGTCACCGAGTCGTATTTAAAGTGATTCCTATCTTCAGTTCTAGTGCCCTGTGGAAGCAAAGTTCTATCCTTATGTTTACTCCACAGGTCTGAACCTTTCCCTTCAAATTACCGATCAAAACTGGTAATCCTTCAATGCCACCAATCAAAACAACTAAAGCAAAATTTCAAAAAAGCTCAGTGCATACACACACAAAACAGGACACATGGCATGACTATTGTTCTAAACCAGTGCTTCCTGAGCTACATCTCTCATTATACCACTGCATCCCGAGTGAGCAATTTAGCCAGTTTGAGTTATAATCCAAATATTGTCTGGGAAGATCTCAGCATTTTGGGATCTATGTTTGAGAACCCTCTTCTTAAAACACATCAAAATATTAGGAACATATGCCTTTTTTAACTGGGCATAGTTTTGAAAGTACCTATAATTTTTTTAATGTTGTAATAAAAAACTACAAACAACACGCGCTTTTAAATTACACTTGTTGCCCAGTCTAATTTGTATCTGCTAGCACTGTAACCTTGATGATAGCTGTAAACTGAAATCTTAAAATGGATTATGGGAAGGAACAGGAATTGTTCTTACCCTTGCAACACCTTTTTGTCATAGCATATTATTATTCCATCAAGTGTGCAAGAGAAAAGGGGAGTGCCATGAAAAAACCAATCAGATATTCAGGCATTAGTTCATCACAGCCTTTTCTTCTTGTTAAAATCCAATAAACATTTTTTTTCTCCGGGGTAATAATAATCGAAGGCTGAAATGTAACAGATCAGGAAACGAAAAGAATAGGGCTGTCTCTCTCAAGACATACTGTACGTTATATAAAATCAGTAGGTCTAAGCTTGGACCAGGGCTAGAGAATCCATGGATTTTAAGATGCCGTTTGACTGTAACTTGTATCAGTTCTAGACAGCATAGAAGCAGGACTGTAACAACACCAAAGAGAGCTCCAGCTTCCTCGGCCCGAAAGCTGTAAACAAAGATGACATTATATTCCCCCAAATATGTGTGTTTGTTTTCTGACATATATGTGCATTCCAGCTGTTAATAAGCAAACAAAGGATATGTTTGTGTCATCTCAGAAAGGAGCTGCCTTATTTTTGACAGAAGCCCACAGCTACAATCCTGTACCCATTTATATGAAAGTAGGTTCTACTGAGCTCCATGGGGCTGACTTCTCAGAAGTTATGCTTAAGATTCCACTGCCGGTAGGAAGCAGCCCACTTAATCAGACACAGATATGCCGAATGAGAATCTGGCTACGAATACGGATGCAAATATTTGCTTATTTCATTATCATCTGTGAGGAAAATGAAAAACTAGAAAATTCCAGGTATAGAATGCAAAGGTAGCTTTGACTGTAATCAGATTGACGATATAACTCAGTATTTATTGTTCTATCCTCTTTATATGGATCTGAGAAAAAGATTCCTGCCGCCAACCAGCCAGTTATAGACCTCTCATACATTTGAAGAAGTGGCATTGATTGCTCTCTGATAATCACATACACTGTAGTACACCATGTGCTGCCAGCCAAGAAGCTGCACCCCTGTTTTAAGGACCACAGTATTTTATAACTGACATTCGTGTGATCAATGGGTCAGAATGTTCATTGTAATGGATGGTATGACTGGGCTGTTGATAAGCCCCTCCACGAGCTATTTTAATTACCTGTTTTTAAATGTGAAATTTTCTCTTACATTGTATATTGCGAAGGCCCTTGGCAATGAACAATAAAATTGTTGCCACAGTGATCAATGGTAAACCTATATGCAGGGCACTGAAATGGCAGCACACCTTTATTATGATCTCAGCAACCAGAATGCTTAGAAATATTTCCTCTGATACTGATGGTGAAAAACATCCATGAGAACTACTGACCTTTGATAGCCAGGTTCTATGATTGAGTCTGGAATGAACTGGGATGTTAGGTCTTCTGGCATGAAGAATTAATTACAAAAAATTAAGGAAAAACACTCCTGAAATATGCTCTTTGTGGAACTATCCATGGTCCTGATGCTTGGCTGTATGTTCTGATACTTGGCTCCAATTGAGCAGAGTATCTCCACCTCCAGCAGTTCTTAGCAAATAGATTTAATAAAAAAGAAAAAGAAAAAGAAAAAAAGAAAAAACATTTTGTTTCAGGGATGTCTCTTGATTTTTTTGTGTACCAGTCTTTTCATTTTAGATGAAATGTAAAGCTTTGGTTGGTTTGATTGTGTTTCCCCATTCAATCTTTATAGCACTCCCAAAATCCCAAGGAACCTGTTCAGGGGGGATGGGTTGCACTTGAATCATGATGGGACCAGATTGCTGGCACTCAACCTCAAAAAGGCTGCAGAGCAGCTTTTAAACTGATAACTGGGGGAAAGCCAACAGGAGCTGAGTGGCATCCGGTTCGGAACACCTCATCCTCGGGGAATGAGGTTGGAGAGGGTAGAGAATCACATAGAGATGACATAGCAGGTATTAGCACTGGGAGAATAATGGAATATGATAGTTTGTCTACTGAAAATAAAAGCTGTGGGGGGGGGGGAAAGAACAAAGCAGCAGCTTTTGTTGCAGGACCCACTGTACGGGTGCTTCTACGCCAATGCTCGAAGCCCCCAAGCAAAGATGGGAGAACTTGAACATTTGGCAGCTAGGGATAACATAGATATAATAGCCATAACAGAAACCTGGTGGAATGTGGAGAACCAGTGGGATACAGCAATCCCAGGCTATAAACTCTATAGAAGGGATAGAGAGGGGCGGGTTGGAGGGGGAGTGGCCATCTATGTCAAAGAAGGGGTAAAATCCAGCAGAATGGAGATCGACAGAGGGCCTGACTTCACCATAGAATTACTGTGGGTTAAACTACCAGGTCCAAGGAGTGATGTGATAGTTGGGATATTCTGTCGTCCACCAGATCAAAAACTTGTGGGGGACCTCGAAATGAGGAGAGAAATCATGGAGGTGGCTAAGAGGGATAGGATAGTAATCATGGGGGACTTCAATTATCCCCACATTGACTGGGCCAATGCAAGCTCCGGGCAAGAAAGAGAAACTGGGTTTCTCAACTTGCTGAATGACTGTGCCTTAGAGCAACTTGTCATGGAGCCCACCCGAGAACAGGCAACTCTGGATCTAATACTGTCTGATACTCAGGACCTGGTCAGGGATGTGAATGTCATTGAGCCTCTGGGGAACAGTGACCATGCTGCAATCTCCTTTGCCATGCATGTTGGAGGAAGAGTATCAAGCAAATCAGACATAAAAACCCTTGATTTCCAAAGGGCAAACTTCCGTCAGATGAGGAAACTAGTTAGAAAGAAATTGAAGGGGAAGGTTAGAAGAATCCAATCTCTTCAGAGTGCATGGAACCTGTTTAAAACAACGATAATAGAGGCCCAGCACAAGTGCATAGCACAAAAAAGAGAGCTCCTCTAAGTCCAAGAGGGCGCCAGCATGGTTAACGAGTGGAGTTAGAGAGGCTCTAAAGCGCAAGGAGAGGTCTTTCTAAAAATGGAAATCCTCCCCAAATGAGGAAAATAAAAAGGAACACAAACTCTGGCAAAAGAAATGTAAGAAGATGATAAGAGAGGCAAAGAAAGATTTTGAGGAACACATGGCTAGCAATATAAAGGGTAATAACAAAAGCTTCTTTAAATATGTTAGAAGTAGAAAACCTGCCAGAGAACCGGTTGGCCCTCTGGATGGTGAGGGAGGAAAAGGGGAGATTAAGGAGGACTTGGAAATTGCAGAGAAATTAAATGAGTTCTTTACATCTGTCTTCACGACGGAGGACTGTGAGCAGATTCCGCTGCCTGAACAGCCCCTCTTGACTAAAGAATTAAATCAAATACAGGTTAAAAAGGAGGATGTTTTAGGACTAATTGATAAAGTGAAGATTAACAAGTCACCGGGCCCAGATGGCATCCACCCAAGGGTTATTAGGGAACTGAGAAATGAAATTGCAGATCTCTTAACGATAATATGCAACTTGTCTCTTAAAACGGCCACAGTGCTGGAGGACTGGAGGATTGCAGATGTCATACCAATTTTTAAAAAAGGAAGGAGGGGGACCAGGGAAACTACAGGCCTGTAAGGGTAAGTCTTGTCTGACAAATATTTTAGAAGTTTTTGAAAAGGTCAACAGGCACGTGGATTTGGGTGAACTGGTGGATATAGTCTATCTGGATTTTCAAAAGGCTTTTGACACAGTCCCTCACCAAAGGCTGCTGAGAAAATTGCACAGTCAGGGGATAAGAGGGCAGGTCCTCTTATGGATTGAGAACTGGTTGAGATCCAGGAAACAAAGAGTAGGTGTCAACGGGAAATTTTCACAATGGAGAGAGGTGAAAAGCGGTGTGCCCCAGGGATCTGTCCTGGGACCAGTGCTTTTCAATCTGTTCATAAATGAACTGGAGACAGGGATAAACACTGAGGTGGCGATGTTTGCGGATGACACAAAACTTTTCCATGTGGTAAAAACCAGAGAAGATTGTGAAGAACTCCAGAAGGATCTCTCCAAACTGGGGGAATGGGCTGCACCCAGAGTATAGCTCTTGATAATCAAATTCAAGGCCTGTCATGTCTTTCTCAAAATTCCCTATGTTGAAATGTCATATGGGCTGGACAGCCATTCATTTAACATGACAGTACTGTATCTGGAACACGAAATATGATTCCAGCCAAAGTCACATGGTTTTTAGTGGACAAACCATCAATAGATGAACTGTATGTCTGACCAGAATAGGTTGTCATGATTTCCGATATGATCCCAGAAATAAAGCACCAACACAATGCAAATTGTTAACATCTTTTACTAAACCTACAAGGCAAACTAATTGAAGCACAGAACTGTTCCATGTAAGTAGGACTTGGCATGTAGAAGAAATTTAGAATGAATGGTATTGATCATAAAGCAAGCCTTAACAGAAAGTAAGACTTTTTTTTAAGGCAGGGGATTTCAGAAGAGATAATCATTTGAATTCGGTTTATGTTTTCTTTGCTTGACACAAGCAAAGAGATGGGGGGATCATTTTGACCTTTAGATTCAGGTACAACGCTGGAAATCTTTAGTACCATGAAATCCTTTTTCTAACATGTCTAGAAAGGAACGGTCCAATAAATCAGTCCATAAGTGATTTTTTTTTAATACTGTAAAAAGTAGAGGTATGAAAATTCGTGTTTCTGGAATACAGCTCCCAGCATAACCTGGCAGCTGGCAGCAGATAAATTATTTATTTATTTATTAGATTACTATATTGCACCATCTAGCAACAGAGGCCACTCTGGGAGGTTTACAGTATTAACAAATACAAAATACAAAATAATATACAATATATATGTGTAAACAATATGATACAATAAACACATTAAACATAACTAAGTCAAGAAGGTGGGATCAGAATACCAGAAAGTTATTAAAGTGTCTCTTGAGGCAGTTCTTGAAATGAAAGAAAATAACAGTTACTCTTGAACCTAGAACAGCTGATGAAGCCATAACAAAATGCCTCCCTTATAAAATAATATAAACCTTTAGAAGACTTGAATCTAGACTTAAGGAAATCTATGGAAGTTAAGGTAGTCATTACAAGTTATGCTCCACTGATTTCAGTGGGTCTAAGTATGACTAAACCTGAAAATGAGTGATTGTTTTATTTTTATTTATTTATTCTAGAGTACTTTTACCCCGCCTTTATCCTTGGAAAAGGACCCAAGGCAGCTTACAGTAATGAGGGATAATACACAGTCCAGTACAATTTAGACATGTTCAAATATTTGAGAAAAGGGAATCGAAGGACATCTGACAGCATTAATAGACAACATTACAATTAAAGCAGCATGGTTATAAGTAGTCATAAACACAAAGTCTATGTGAACCCATAGATTCATATAACATACACATGGTAGTCCATCATTCAGGGAAAACTTGACTGAAGATAAAGGTCTTTGCTGTTTCCGGAAGGACAACAGAGATGAGGCGGTCCTGGCTTCTAGTGGGAATGAGTTCCAGAGTCTGGGTGCGGCAGTCGAGAAGGCCCTTTCATGGGTTCCCACGAGACGTAACTGTGAGGGTGGAGGGATGGAGACTAGGGCCTCTCCTGATGACCTTAACACCCTAGTTGTTTCATACTGTGAGATACAATCTTTGAGATAGCTAGGACCCAGGTCATATAGTGCTTTATAGGTCAAGGTCAGCACCGTGAATTGTGCTCGATAGCTGGCTGGCAGCCAGTGGAGGTGTTTTAATAGGGGTGTAATGTGATTTCTGTACCCCGCCCTAGTCAGCAGTCTGGCTGCTGCATTCTGAACCCTTTGAAGTTTCCTGAGACTTTTCATCGATAGCCCCACATAGAGCACATTACAGTAGTCCAGCCGGAACATCACTAGGACATGTGTCACCGTGGCCAGAGCTGGTTTCTAAAGAAAGGGGTGTAACTTGCGTACTAGCCTTAATTGTGCAAATGCACTCCTGGCCACAGCTGTAACCTGGGCATCCAAGCTCAAGGATGAGTCCATGAGCACCCCCAAGCTGCGTACCTGATTTTTTAATTGGAGGGTGACCCCATCTACTACAGGTTGCATCCCTATCCCTTGCTCTCTCTTTCGACTGACCAGGAGCATCTCAGTCTTTTCTGGATTTAGTTTCATTTTGTTCATCCTCATCCAGTTCATTACTGAAGCTAAACACTCATGTGAAGTTGAGATAGTAGCTCCCTTAGAGCCCAGGGGTGACGAGAGGTAGAGCTGGGTTTTGTACCACATTTCCCATCTATAAGATACCCCTTACTTTTCTAATTCAAAATTACAGTTGTGCAACTGCAGTTGTGCAGTTGTCTTACTTCCATGTATAACACAACCCTCAGTTTTTAGTCTAACACTTTTAGACAAAAACATAGTCTTATACACAGAAAATTACTGTAATTTAAAGAGCCTTGGAAAAGAACTGAACAAGAACTGTGTTATATTTCTGCAGAGATTCTCTTTCGTCTCTAAACTTGTCACAAAATAGCTTCCCAGAAGGCAAATGGTGAAAGGAATCAAGTACCTGTCTCCAAGTACAGTGTACATGGTTCACTGACACACATTTAAATATATTGAGATTTTAGAAAAATATTTCTGGTCTTGATTCTTTTGAGGTTTAAATGAGGAGTAATTATAGCCAAAATGACTTTGGGGAGCACTTAAGAAGACGAAGATCTAGTGGAATGTCACTAATTGCCGGAGCTGTTCCCCGTCCTTTGATTTGACTGGGAGGTTCTTTAACAGTTATAAACATTAGTGTATCTTAAAATTGACTTATATTCCTGAGATTCACCAGAGCAAACCAGTTTATGACAGTTTATTTCTTCTGCTTGATATTTATTTAGTACTTCTATTGATTGAAAGGGAAGAGAAGATGCTTAGCATGTGCTGGCACCTCTTCTGTTCTCTCTGGGGCATGAACTGAGATTGTAGCAATATGCCAGGGAAACTAATAGAGTTCCTTTCCTCATCTCCAAACAACCACTATATTCTGAAGCTTAAATACTAACATTTCAGACATGCCCTTAGACATCTCAAACACCTCCCCTGACAAACTGCATGGGCCAGACTGACAGGTGTGAGAATAGAACTGGGACTAGTGAAGAGCAGAGGAGCAGAACCTCCACCCATAGAGTATGCCATGCTACGTTGGTTGACATCAGCCGGGGCCAACGCAACATGGCGTGGAATGAGGAGGAGGTTTTAGGACATCTGCCAATAAAACTAGTTCAAGACTGGCATCACTGACAGTTTTAGTTTGGGGATTTTGAGAGACTCACATCTTTGTTCATATGAGGAAGTAATGTAGGTATCAGCCTGGAGTGGTTGTTTGCTTCTCCTCCTTATCTGAGATAAAACACTCACTGCAAAATATCTCAGTAAAGATTTAAAGGTAATATACCTCCCAACAAGGCAAGAGCCACTGCTTGCAGCTCTGCTCTAGACATCAAAACGCCTTGGGCTGTTTCTGGGTGACAAAATGCTAGGCACGTGAACATTGGTCTTTCAGATTTCAGTGTTTCTGTGAAGCAAACTTATCCAAATTATTTGCTCTTTCCCTGCATTGAAATGTATGCATATTTTATATGCAATTGTCCTAATAAATACATTTTAAGCATTTGCCCCAGTGATGATGATGGTAATGTGGTGTTAAATAAATTCTGATTTATGGCAGCCGTTTTTAAAGTTTTCCAGATACAGAATACTGAGAAGTGGCTTATCATCCCCTTCTTTTGGGGCCATCTTGGGACTTGGGTGGGCAGCTTCCCCAAGGCTGGCTTCTTCTAGGATGCACCCTGGGGAAACAAACTCCCAACCCTGGGTCTGCAGCCCGATTCCTAAACCACTGAGCTATCTAGCTAAATATTTATCCATCTATCCTAATATTATTCAACTTGATTTATGAAAAGTTTCACCAGGGACTCAGAGTGTGCACATTGCTTCTACTTGATCATTTTAGGGCTCTGTTAATGACCTATGATCCCTCCCCAAAGCTGAAGGGAGCCACTAATGGGCGTTAAGAATTCTTACCTCAAAAGACATGGAAATGAGTGGGTGGCAGCACGGAGAGCACAGAGTAAAGAGCACTTTATATATGTGCAACAGAAGGCACGTGAGTGGCATTGTGAGTGTGCCTGTGTGAGTGTGCACAGCCTAGGGATGCACAGTAAAGAAATGAACTGCCATCAGAGTTTTAACTTTTGCATAAACTGGAAAAATAAAATGCTTTTTAAAAAGTGAGGCTGATAGTTCTCACAGTACATTTGAAATATAGTGAAAGGTAACCACATGTATAATTTACATTTTTTTTCTCAAATGCTCACTCATGACAACATGATTACCTAATAAACAGATGTTAGGTCTGATGTTCTTAATGTGTTCTATCTTTAGGAAAGTGTTCTCCCCAATGCAACATATGTATGTATAGGAAATTATTATGACACATATCTAGGAGCATACAAAGAACAGTTTCCAACTGCAATTTCAAAAGATTCACCAGGGCCCTAGTTATCTTGAGCTGAATTTTCAATAAGCTGAATTTCTTCATTTCAGTATAGAGCTTTAAACTTGCTGTTCCACTAATCAACTATCTTAAAAGAGCTTTTACAAAATATGCCATAGATAGTTGGAATACTATATATCAGGATAGCAAGAAACACTGTCAAAAATATGATCACATATCTCCAGCGTTTAGAAGTCATGTTTTGGAGAAATGAGGTGAAGAAAAAGGGAATTATGGATCACTTATTTGTCCTTCACTTAAAAATGGGGAAATATTTCTTTAGGGATTCAAATATATACTGTATTTTTTGCCCCATAAGATGCACTCCCCCCCATCGACAGTAAGGAGAAAAGTCTGTGTGTCTTATGGGGCAAATGCATCCCTGCTGGAAGCCTCCAGAGCGGCTGCGACAGAGGCCTCCGGATCCTGCGAAGGTCCCAGCCACAGCAGAGGCTTTCCCACCTGGCTGTTATAAAAATTACCTTGCATGATTGATTTGTTCTGTAGAATAGGAGGTGGAGATCATTCGGCTGAACTGAAGACCACAGAGATAAGGAACAGGCTAGAGAGTAACCACCCACCATGATGACCATTGAGCGGAAAATGCTCACGCGAAACCGCGCCTTCTCTGTGGTGGGGCCTTCACTCTGGAATCATCTCCCCTCTGAGCTGTGCCTGCTGGAGTCCCTGCCTGCCTTTAAGAGGGCCTTGAAGACCTTCCTCTTTAAAGAGGCCTATGGTGACCTTATCAGTTAGTTCCCCCCCCGCCATCTTGCCCTCCACCGCTTTTGCTCGGAGGTTTGTCTACCTATTTTACGTGTTTTTAACATTGTTAGCTGCCCAGAGTTCCCGCCAGGGAAGATGGGCGGGATATAAGCCCTTAAATAAATAAATAATAAATAAATAAATCATGATGGGTGGTTAACTTTCGAGATACAGTTCTATGGTCATCATGGTGGGTGGTTACTTTCTAGTTGCAGCTCTATGGTCATGAATATTAATGCAATATTAAATCTGCCAGGCCAGAATCAACTGCTGAGCAGAGTCAGACAACAGAAATGCAAACAAAGGAGGTGCTACTGAAGTATCCCCCTCAATGCGTTTTTGTCTCTAGAGATATACAATACACAGCCCCAGGGAATGTGATAATTCATAATTCCAACCTTGAAGAACTGTTTTCCATTAATGTTTTACAAATATATGAAATACTTGGATATTTCTAATACCAAATACCAAAATATCTCTGATACAAAATACAAAAAGTAACAAGTGTAGCATTAACATGCTTGCCCCTGGCCCTTTCACAGGCTATTGACAAACACTGCTTCGGATTTTCCTCTATCGCTGCCACCAACTAGCTTAGCTAGTAAATTAAAGCCTTTATACTGTTTTGAAGTTGAATAAAAATAAAATAAGTTTACTGATTACAAAGCTGAATCAAAATCACTAATGGTAATGTGTTGAAGTATAAACAAAAATAAGTTTGACCACTAATAAAGCTGAATACATGCACACCCAGTTCCTAAGTTTACAAACTCATAACAGTTAGTTTTCTTCAAAGATACTCTAACAATCCTATCTCTTCTTTAGCTCTGTCTTTCTCTTCAGACCTTATCTGAATCTCTCTGTCTCTGTCAGATTCCAATCTGTAAATGTAGGTCTTTCTGTAGGTCCCCATCTAACCCTATCTGATTCCCTATCTGTCTTTTAGCCTTATCTGATCAAAACAATGCTGAGCAGAGTCTAAAATCCTCTTAGGCCTAGGCCACTTCCTAGACTCCCTCATTGGTCTATAAACCCACCAATCATCACAGACACCTCTCACACATTATTCATCATACAGGTAAACGCCAAACCAAGTGCCAGCAAATCATCAATTCAGGCTGGTGAAAATATAGTAGAACTCAACTTATTTCTGCTGTGTTGTCAATGGTCACATAAAAGCTGAAACAATTCATCTCTGTTGTCACATCCCACAGTGCAAATTTTAAAATGCCTCCGTTAGAAGTCAGCCACACTCAGTCCATGAATGTGCACAGATGACTACCGTAATTGTTTCCATTTGAAAGCCAAGTGTTGAATAAGCTTGCCTAAACAAACAGGATGGCACATGAAGTAGAAATGATGGCTAATTAAGCTTTGATTATTGGGAACTAATTACACATGGTAAGGTGGAGGCTAAATTGTTGCTGTCTTGCAGCCAGGTTATTTTTGTGCTCAAATGTTTTGAACAAGATGCTCATATCAGGTGCACAGCGCTTTAGTTCTGTCCCAGCTGCTTCTACTTAAATACTACTAATTTTCTAACACTTTACAGTTTCATTTTTTGAGAGCCCATGGATACAAATGGGAACATGACTCCATAAGTATGACGTACCTCCAAGCTTAAGGCCATCTTTTACCCCAAAATTTGTTTTATTACATGTTGTAAACCACCCAGTGAGTGATAACGCTAAAGGGGTGATATAGAAATGGTTAGGGATGAACAAATGAGTACACACCAAAATTTATTATATACACAGACCAAAACCCTGTTGCATATTGTAGGCAAGGTCACACATTTTAGTCTGTCCTCACAGTAAACAACAGGGGTGTGGTGGCTCAGTGGACTAAGGCTTCTGAAAACTGTTGGCTGCAAAGTTTGAATCCCGGGTGCCAACCAGCAGAGCAAGCTCCTGCTGATAACCCTAGCTCCTGCCAACCTAGCAGTTCAAAAGCATGTAAATGCAAGTAGATAAATAGGTACCACTGTAAAAAGTGGGAAGGTAAAAACTGTTCCCTTGCAGCCATGCTGGACACGTGGCCATGGACTTGCACAACACTGGCTCTTAGGCTTGAAAATGAAGATAAGCACAGCCCCTACAGTTAGACACAACTAGCACACATGTGCGGGGGGAACCTTTACCTTTTACACAGATAAATAATCCTTGGGGGTGCATGCTTGAATTGGCTTGGGGTGTGCATATATACCCCCCCCCAAGAACTGTGACAGGGATTCTTTGTTTACGTGTGAGGAACAAAACCAAACTTATGAGTTTGATTATGGTACACAACAGTAGAGTGGTACCTTGTATAAAGGAATTAATTCATTCCAAATGAAATTATGTTAAGCAAATTTTCCTTTATACAAATTCCCATAGGAATGCTTTGAAAATGGAGTAATCCCATTTTTATGTTGTACGGATTTTCCCCATAGGTGATTGTTAAGCAAATTTCCCCTACCTCTGGAATTTTTTATGTTGTACAGATTTTATATTATACAAGCTGTTTGTTATACAAGGGTCCACTGTATATCAGCCATAAAATGCAAAAGGCTAGAATACTTCCATCATATAATGAGAACTGAGAATTGCTACGTAACGTGATTCAAGATAAAATAATTTGGAAAATATTTGCAGGAAGGAAAAAAACACATAGGCTTTTTTAAAAAAAGCTTGGGGACAGATTTAAAAGCAACACAACACCTGTGTGTGTGTGTGTGTGTGTGTGTGTGTGTGTGTGTGAGTGAGAGAGAGAGAGAGAGAGAGAGAGAGAGAGAGAGAGAGAGAGATAAATATAATGTTAAAACATAATCACACCTGCTCCTACATTCTGTGGATATATGTTTGAATAGGTCTAAATTTCAAAAATACCATGTGGAAAAATCTCTGTTCAGCCCTGAAATTCATCAGAGGACCTTGTGCTCAGGTGGGGCATTATACCACCATGCACAATTTATTGTACAGAATCAGCTCCCTCTTCCCTCAGGAAATCTCTTGAGTTCCCTTGCTGCTTGGTAAGCAAGGAGGGGAGCCTGAAAGCCTGAGGAATGTGCTGGGTTGTGGGGGAGAGAGGAGATTCCTCAAAACAGGGAAATGGCACCTTCCATGAGTAGAGCTCTGTTGTCCATGGATGGAGGTTCTTGGATCAAAGCCATTAAAATGCATCCTGCAAAAACTAGGGCACACCAAAGGAATGATGCTGTTTCACATGTTCATCCTGCAATCCTGTATGAAATATATGCACTGTTCCTGAAGACAACAGCTTCATTTCAGAATTTTACAGAAGTGTTAAAAATTAATTAAGAATGTTTTCTCTCTGCCAAAGTTATTTGTCTTCCACTTTTTGTAGAGCAACATGGGATGGGAGGTTCTCACCAAACATTGAATCAGAAGCACTAGAGTGCTAAGCCCCAACCCATGAAACAAAGCTATACTAAAATGAAACCATGTTTTCTGCAGAGACTCCAACGTATGGGAAGTCATGGGAAATGTCACTCTACGAAACAAGACAATCAAAATGGATAGTGTGGATAGTACAGAACATGGGAAAAGATCTGTGCAGCACCAGGTGTATATAGAAGAAGGAATGCTCTGTCTGGGACAGTCCTAAAACTTTTTAGTCTTTGAGGAAGTATTCTTGTTTCATTGTTTCTTTAGAAGGAAGGGGATTTTAAAAAAAAACATAGATAAATGTATTAATTGTTCTTGATTAAAATTGTCTATTAAACAGTGGGTACATTTATTCTAGTACATAAGAATATTTGAGCCTTTTTTAAAGCAGAGAAAAAAACAATATATCCAAATATAACATAACCTGCTACCGTTAAGAAGACTCTTGTAAGGGTTGGGAGGAAGGGACACAACAAATCACAATGCATCCGTAAGTGACAAAGCTACAGAAAATGTTAAGCATTTGCACCTGATAAGAAAAATTGGTGACAAGATGTTGGTGGATACGTTAATAGCTATCTACATTCTATACCTTCCTGCCTAATACAACAGAATACTGCATCCACATAAGCCAGCAGCCAACACAGGCGTGCTGCCCATTATAGATCAGGGTGTGGTAGATATGGTAAAGCTATATCCCAGAGCTGAAACCTGAGCTGGAGAGCCCTTCTCAATATATGCATTCAGTTGTGTTTCAGAGCCATTACAGGAAGTCTAAGAGATTCCTTCCTTAAAAACAAACTGTGTTTGACTTCTGAAGAAAGGCTGAAGTAACATATTTTGAAGAGCAAAATTTAAATTAACCCAGAACTACTTTAATATATTTATCCAAAATAATGGATAAGTGCTGTTCTACAATATGATTTACAAAAACAAATATTCTATTCTCCACTGGGTCTCCTTGACAGGAGCTAGACTCAATGATCTATAGGGTCAACGATGCAGTTGTAAGATGATAATGATGATGATGATGATGTTTATATCAATCTGCCTCCTCATGATGACTTTTCTTACAAAAAAACACTTTTTGTAAAATCACACTCTGGGAAATATAAATACTTGTGTGAATGTTCAAATGTTTTCAAACATCTAATAGGCTGCCATCAAGTAGATAGGATATAAGTGCTAATTAAAGCTACTGGAGACAGCACAAGTAACAAGAAGTACAATAAGTAGTACAGAAAAAATACACTAAAATTTGATTATAGCCATGATCTTCCCTGAAGCACTTAAATGAAAAAATGTATTATTACTTCCTCGGATTTTTATTTTAGCCCAGGGAATGTACCACTCTGGACCTGGAAAGTGGTAGTGTTCAGTCTACACTTGGTCTACAGGTTTAAGGATTTGTTAGTTTTAAAATGTTAGCCCCTTAACTTTGTAGTAAAACAAGGACTGCTCTATAAAAAGAGCATCCCATATCCTAAACAGAACCACAGAAGGTATCTGAAAAAATGCCTCCTCAGCCCATTAGAACAGATAAAATGGCTTGACCAGCCTCATTTGCATTTTACATTTCTCAGAAAATAAACTGTCTGATCACCATGGCATGTCGATCTCTATAATTTATATGGTCAAAGCAGTAGTACTAACAAATGCTGTGAATGCACAGCCAGAAAAAAAGGATAAAGGTTACATGGATGTCCACTGTTATACCTGAGCTCAAGTAGGATACAAATGTCCTTCTACCGAGACAACAACCATTCTGGTATCTCCTTCCCCCTACAACACTGCCTCTCTCCTTCCCCACCTCCAGATACTGGGGTTGAATCTAAACCGGCTACTGCTTGACTGGCATGAAACTGCCACTTTGCAAAAGAAATCACATCACAATTTTCATACTCCTGCTCCGTAACAACTGCCATGGGCAACGTGCTTCGGGAGAGATTAAAAAGCTTAGTATCTCAGCACACTCTGCCAAATGAGACGGGAGGGGGAAAAGGACAGCCTAAGAGTCAAATCTGCTACAAACAAGCCACCCTCCAGCCTGGATACACACTTGTTCCTTTCAGCTTGCGGTATCACCATGAGAACAGATATGAAACACACAGACAAGAGAAGAAAGCCATAAGATGCCAGGAGCTAAGAGACACGTAACTACAGCCATCATTGGGCACTCTTTCCCTTCATTCTCCGAATATTTTCTCTTTATAAGGATCCGTAGACAAAGCAATCTCTTTCTGTTCTCTCTTTAACAGCAGCAGCAATGAAAACTTAAATGCCTACCATTTTCTTTGCACTCTTCGGGAGGTTTAGCCTTTTTTGCGAGCCGTGGATCCAGCCATGATGTTGTCTTTGTGTTGTGGCTGAAAAGAAAAGAGATCACCCTGATCAGACACATGCTGTACGGAATCAAGTTTATTCCTTCCGATGCTGTTGGGGTGGGTGGGAAACAGAGATTAGCGCAACAAAATTGTAATCAATATTCCTAATTTGCTTACTGGTTCTAAGTAGACCTGAAGGAGGTATAAGAGCAATTGTGAAGGCAGCCTCTAAATTTGGCAGCCACCGCTCCTTGTCCTCAAAGCAGCTATTTTTATTAAAATCAACTAGAATGGTGCCAAGTTAACCTCATTGAAAATGCAAAACCCATCCAGGGCAAAAGGAATTTACAGTGTTCTCCAACAGAAAAGGGATGCAACTGATAGGCTTCTATTGTATATCCATTTTGCTGGACTCTAGGTATATAATTTAACTTAACCTTTAGAGAGGGAATGTGTATGCATGTATATATTTAATTTCTGAACATGCATGTATATATTTAATTTCTGAACATGCCTCTGTTTTCAAACAGGATTATTAATAACCTTTACGTAAGAACCAGCTGTTATCTATTTCGTAGCTAAATGAATCCAATGATAAAAGCACATTTTGCAGAAACCAGAACAGATTCATTTATTACAGCCATAGATCAGCCATTTAAAAGCAACACAGTTGAAACAAAACAAGTAACATTACTCCAAATAATCTCAAGAGAAGAATATTATATTCAGGGACAGACTTAAAACCATACTGCAACATTAGATGGGCATGTTTCCAGGAGGATTGCTGGAATGATTTACCAGTTGCTTTCTTATTGTACATTACATGCAATTGCACAGAATATTGTAACCTTGGCAGTAGCTTCACTTGACAAATCAGAAAGAAGGAAGCAAACATGATAGTTCTCAGACCTGCCTGGGTGTAGAGCCCAGCAAGAATCATGAACTCGTCTCCCTGAGCCTGGAATCATCTTGTTTCTTAGCCATTTCAACAAAAGTGAAGTTGAACAAAGTTGCTCATTAAGACAATAATTTGTCAGGTCAATGAATATTAAGAACAGTGAACTCCCAAACCTTCTAAAAATGGATGGATCTTGTGGCGCTTTTCCCTGCTGTGAAAAAAACTACTACTATTCGGGCAAAGTGGAGCATCCCCCCCCCCCCGGTGACCCATACTGAACACCTCCTAGTGCTTCCCCAAATGCTGGTTTCTGGAAAATCCCCTGGAATAATGAAAGATAGTACATAACAGAAGAATACAGTACTTAGAGGATTGGAGAAGTTGAATTGGTCCCCCGCCTTGCATGAAAGGAACCCCTTTCTGCTATTTTAGAAACACACCAGCATATTCACTTTTGAATGCATATTTTATTTGCATAAAATAATAATTTGCCAAATTATTAAGCTTCTATACATGCAACTTTAGTTGACTAATTATTTTTAAAAAATGCACGTAGGGCATGTGTTATGAAATATGGTGAGGATGGCAACCGACTGAGAAGCCTGAAAAATGCAAAGTGATTGTTGCTGTTGATCAATATTGATGGCAACGGTAATGTGACATATAAGCATCCACTGTGATGCAGTGAATAGATCAGGAGATGAGGATTTTATTACCAGATCAGCCATGGAAAGTTACTGGGGTGGGTAGAACTGGTAAAACCATTCCTTAAATATCACACATACCATGAAAACCCTTGTAGGTTCTATATAAGTCAGTAAAATCCAGTAAGTGTGTCAATGCTATTGGGACTGGAATGGTCCTAGATGTTGACTTTCAACCTTGTTTCTTATGGTCTTTTGTTTCAAGAAAAGTCGAGATTTCTACTTTTCCTCTGCTACAACTTCTAGCCGGTGTTAATCTGAATACTGAAACAAACTCCACTGTGCTGAATTTTAGGAGAGAATTAGAAAGCCCTATATAGTAGACTCCATGTAGATTCAATACTGCTTAGAGTAAATCTACTGAAATTAATGGGGCAAGGTAGTCATTGCTAACAACTCCCAATAGTATAAAAACTTCCAGAAATAATACACCACCAATATGTTACCCTACTGTGTGTTGTAGAGTTTTGAATTTATGGTAAAATTCTTTTTCCTACACAGTAGAAGAACAGAGATGCACAGATGAGAATAGCTACAAGTTCCCCAGAGTTCTCCTTGGCTGGGACTTAAAATCTCAATAAGGCACTCTAAGATATTTGTAGCAGAAAGAACTAAAACAGTTTCTTTACTTACAATTTCTTGAAATTACAACCTTCTAAAAACTGCACACATATTATCAACTAACTGAGCAGATGACCAGCAACAAGCAACTGCCACCAACCAACAAAAAAGAGGGACCTTAATTTCAGTCTGTGCAAGATTCCCTAGCCTTCAATGAAAAAACAAGGAATAGATTTCCCCCCTTGTCACTGTTTCTATAATTTGCAGAATTTGTCTCAGCATAAAACTACTATTATTTACTTTTGGGGAGCAAAGGGCACATGTTGAAAGCATGGGAGGGATGGCTGATTCTTGAAAAGATGCAAGTAAACTCTCTGATGCTTTTCTATGCCCTATGCTAGGGAACCATAAATTTGGACAATTTGTGCTACTTAAGTTCAAGTCTGCAATTTTATTTGTTATTTGCACACCTGTGTTTAATTGGAGTCATTATTTTTGTTCTCTCTTGTGGAAAACTCTGCAACACCGAGTTCCCTCTGGTCAGGCAAGAATTATTCCATAGTTCCCGTCTCACCCTAATGTGGCAAGAAAAGACTACTGAAGATTTACTTTCCCAAGGTGTGGGTGCTTCTTACTTGGGCTAATTAACTTTCTGTTCATTTCACACTGTGATTCAGTGACTCAAATCCTGTTGTGACATCCCGTTTAGGAGTCCCATAAATTAAGAAACTGCTGTATACTCATTATTTTTTGCATACCAAGGGCCTTTTCACATGACCCCTAAGATCCACTGGCCACTTAAACTCGGACCAGAGATCTTGGGGGTTCGTTGCTCTTTCTGCGCCCCCACCCTTCCGTGCTTCCTTGCTCCTGTCTGCGTGAGGGGAGGGAGGGAAAAAGAGAGGTAAAAATGCAGGCTCATCTCCAAAGCCGCCCGGAGCCCCGTCGTCGTCCTGATTCCTTCTCTTCTGTTTGTTTGTTTTTTGCCTCCCGCCCCTTCTCTTAAAGGGGCGGGAGGCAAAAAAAACCCAAACAGAAGTGAGGAGAGCCCCGCACTCACCAGATTAAATCCGGACCTGGGGATTTTCACCCTCCTAAAGGAGGTACAAGAAAAGTGCGTTGGGACGCGCTTAGGTGGGCGTGGTCACACTTAATTTCCTGCAAACTCCGGAGCTGGTGGGGAAACAATTGTAAGCTCCGGAGCTGGCAGCCATTTCCTGCGGAGTTTAGGGGTCGTGTATAGAAATGGGCAGGACCAGAAAAAATTATGTTTCGAGTTGTCGTTTGTCGGGACGAGCCCTTTCGGGTCGTTTCCGTTTGTCGCGGAAATTTCCAAAAAATTGTCGTTTCCGTTTCCGTTTGTCGTTTGGGTTGGGGATTGGGGTAAGTGGGCTCTGGGAGGCACCTCTCTGGGTGCCTCTGAGTTGACCCACTAGGGAAGGGAAGCATAACGCGTAGCCACCGCGTACCATACATTTACATTACATTATGTTGGTTAGTGTGACAGAGGAACCTCGTCGGCGCTTCTCTGACTCACTAAGAACATAATGTTAGGGTTGGGGGGTTAGTGTGACAGAGGAACCTTGTTGGTGCTTCTCTGACTCACTAAGAAGGAAAGCATACTGGCATACTGGCGTACAGGTTACGCTTAGAGAGGGAGTGGGTCTGGAGTTGGAGGCACCCCTTGATGCATCACTCTGACCCACTAAGAAGGGAAGTGTACTTGCGTACGAATCTGGGTTAGGGTTGGGGTTAGGGTGAGGGCTAGGCTTAGGGTAACGGTTAAGGTTAGGGTGGGTTAGTGGGCTGCACCTCTGGGTGCCTCTGGCCCACTAAGAAGGACAGTGTACTGGCGTATGGGTTAGGGTTAGAGTTAGGCTTAGGCTTAGGCTTAGGGTTGATGGGCTTTTTATGCCCTCTCTGGCACACCCAGAAGTCTCAGTCAAAACCTGGCCATGCGATTGGTGGAATGGCTCCAAATATTTGCATGGTCCCATCCCATGGCTAGCCCATCATTGCGCGTGCACAGGTGTAAAAAAATAAAAATAAAAATAAAATAAAATAAAATCAATGGAGACATTTTATTGCAAGAAAAACCCACTGCTGCTACTATAAACATTCCGGCAGTTAAAATACCTAATTTTCACATGTTTCTGTGGTGCTTTGGTGGGTTTTTGGACCACGATTTAAAAAAAAATATTGCAGTCGCCATTTTGGATCCCCCCCACCGCATGGCAAATGGAGACGACGAGGATGCCCCCCCAGCCTGGTACCAGCAGCCCAGGACAGGAGAGGGGGGAAAGGCTGGGGACCCCCCCCCAGAAACCACCCCTGTTTGGTAGGTGCCCTCACTGAGGCAGGCACATTTTCGTCTGCTTTTATGGCCGGGAATCGGGTTTTTTTTTAATTTTTAAAACTTTTTTTCTGTGCTGCTCGCCGCGATGCCATGAATGACAACGACAAATCAGACCCAATTTATCTTTATCGGGTTGGGTTCGAGCTGGAGCGGAGTAATTCTCGTTACCGTTCCTCATTAGGTAACGGAAACGACGAACGGAAACGGAAATGAGGATTTCGCCGAGTCGTGCCCATGTCTAGTCGTGTACAAATACCCCAAGATACATCACTTGGCATGGAACACAGAATGGCTGAAAAGGAATCTGGCTATGGAGCTCGAGCTGCAATCATCATCATCATCATCATCATCATCATCATCATCATCATCATCATCATCATCATCTTCTTCTTCTTCTTCTTCTTCTTCTCCTCCTCCTCCTCCTCCTCCCCCCCCCTCTATCAACATTTCTTAATTCATAGAATCATAGAGTTGGAAGAGCCCTCAAGGGCCCTCCAGTCCAACCCCCTGCCATGTAGGGACCACAATCAAAATACTCCTGACAGATGGCCATCCAGCCTCTGCTTAAAAACCTCCAAAGAAGGAGACTCCACCACCCTCCGTGGCTCTAACAATCAATAAGTTCTTCCTAATGATCAGTAATTCACTTCCAGATTTTACATGGTTCACAGAACTGCACAATATTTCAACCAATCTTCTTCAAGATGGCAGTAGTAATCAGCCATTAAAAATACATCATCACTTACATGAATGTTAGATAAAATGTGGCCTATATGCTTCATGCAACCCTTCAGCCTTCAGAGCAGGTCCTCTGCTTCCAGTTTTTCAAAATGCCTGTCTGGATTTCTCCTTTCCAATCAGAGATGGGAATAATGTCAGGAAGTGTTCCTCTGTGTTCCCAGATTCTGTTGTCATTCGTAGGTAGGGGGAAACCCTATCTATCTTTCATAAGGCAGCAGCTTAAAAAGCCAAAGGTTTGCCGCTTCTAAGTCGAATTGCTTGTAAGTAGAGCTGCTCGTAAGTAGAGGCAACAGTGTATGTGTTTATATGTGCTTATTGTGTCTATTGTGTAAGAGTAGTTAGTGTTGGCGAACCTATGGCACGGGTGCCAGGGGGGCATTCAGAGCCCTTTCTGTGGGCACCCGACATCACCCCTTCACAGCCACCTGTATTGCCGTATTGACACTTTACAAAAATTAGTGGGTTTTGAATCACAGTTTAGGCACTCAGACTCTAAAACTGTCAAAACTGAATTGAATTGTGAAAAAATAGTGCTTCATTTACAAATACTGGAACTTGAATTTGGGTCCTTTTTAAAAGAGAAAGGCAGAGTAAAACATTTTGAATAGATAAATAATAAATAAAATTGATTTATTATTAAGCTCAGTGTAGTTTTTGGATTTTTTCCCCAAGAGACATTGTGCAGTACTTTGGAGTGAATGAGGCATACAAGTACAGTACTCAAATAAGTTAAATTAAATGGACATAGGGACATCATTCCACTCTTGGATTGCAGAGATGGGCATTTTATGTCCAATAACTGGCAAATGCAGAGGCTGTTACTCCAGCTTCTCACTGTGTGATTTTCATGCTTTAAAGATGCATTTTCAACAAGAAAAAAAACTAAAAGAAAGAGTTTCAAATATTTTCCGTCTTAGTCAATCCACAATGCTGCATAATTTTTCTGCCCTGGGATTAAAAAACGGCTAAGCATAAACTCTGTAGCAATTATAACCATCCAGCCTTCCACTGCTCTGATTTCCTAAAGCCCCCACCAACTTTCTACTGCCAAACTGATCTTTTCAAACATAACCTTTACTATTCCTGAAACTTCAATTACAGCCAAGTCCTGGAATAGGAAAGCTAAGAATTATTTCCTGAATGTCACCTTCTGCTCTCCTACCTATTCAAGACATTGGTGCCACTAATGCACTCATTCAAGGCAATCCATTCAAGGCATTCACTGAAGGCAAATTATCACTGGCAGAGAAGAAAGGCTGGAAGGATATAAGAAGAGAATCCAGAGAGAGATGATTATTTCAGTGCCATTAACTTTTTTATTTTCTGGCTGCCTACTGTTTGATCAGCCAAGAATTTAGCTGAGCTCACCACTAGAAAGGCATTTGGTAAAACTCAACATCATCTCCAAGAACCTGATTACTAGATTCACTAATTACATTTTGAAAGACGATCATCTCTGCCGCAACCACGTACAGACAAGAAATGGCAACAATTAACTTGAAGTCAAGAGCAGTTTTTTGTAGGCCTCAATCAAGAAAGCCAAAGAAAAGATTACAGCTACACTCCAACACAGTTGCCCCTTGAAACAGTCCCAGTGTCCTGGAATGCTAAAAGAACTGCAGTTTGCTAAAAGCACCAAAAACCAGATCTCAAGCATTGTTAGCCCACCCTTTCTAACAACAACTCCAAAGTTCATAGGTATGTGTGTCTGTTGAATACCTTTAAAACCGCTTTGCATCGGTAATGTAAATATTTGCTTGACAAAAACAAAACTGCTAGGCAAAACCAGCCCCATTTTACCATCTACCATTCCTTGCCTTGTGAAGAAACTGTAAGCCCTCTTGCTCACTGGGACAGATTTACTGTCTGGCATACATGCACAGGATGACAATCTAGATGTTACAATGCAAGCGCTCTTTCTTTAAATCCCAAACATTGTCTGCCTTTCCCTTCAAAATAGAACTGGAAATCCATTGATCTGTTAAGTTAATGCTTAATTTTACAGTTTATGCTTTAGGGCTTAAACCTGACAAAGTTTAGGCCTTTTGATCATAATACAAATGCTAGATTGCTTTGTTGGGATTTTGTGCTATGCTTACCGCCAAATGACTTCTGTGAAGCCTCAAGAATGATCTATCCCAGACGCCAAGGAAGGAATATATGCTGGCAAAACTCTTTGTATGACCAATACTATGTAAATAGTTATGGTATGTTACTAACCCATGAAGGCTGGATACATACCATATATCACCAATGATGATATTTCACTAACACATTAAAAAACTTGTAAGGACATGCTGAAGAATGGTCATGCTGAGTCCCAACAAGTTATTTTATACATAAAAGGGAAGTAATTGTTGAACAGTGTGTTTGGTTTTTTCTACCATGACGAAGCTGTAACACTAGAATAAGCAGCCTGCTGAGAATTTTCTAATCCAGTGCTTCCCAGGTGTTTTGGGACTAAAATTCCCAGAAGCCTTCAACACCTGGGGACTCAGGGTTGATAACCACAGCTCTAATCTAATGGAAATGGCTGAGAAACATTGGGCATTTTGCTTCACTGAAATGCTGGCCATAGTCAAAGACCTCTAAACTTTTCATTATGACTCAGTGTCAACAATGAATCATATTTGCATTTTTCTCCAAAATGTTGTTCTCAAAAATAGTTTTAGTTTCAAAGGGAGGCAACAGCTTTATTGATACACAAAATGTACTATCCCATGAGATCAGACTATTACAATTACTGGTATCAGTTCAAACTGAATGCTCATTCCAGTGGCCATTGAGTGGATCTGCACACGTAAACAATTAAAGTCATTAGGGAGGAAGTCACTGAGAAGTGATTCAAGTAATGGGGGCGGGGGAGGAAACAAGAGCTGAGAGATATGATTCCTGTGAAATGTTGTTTTGCATCAAATTACACATTTAGGGGAAATACTCATGGGGTGAAAAAACAAAATGTTTTTTAGGAAACCAGCCAAGTTCCTGGTGACAAATCTTGCAGCATCTCTCTGTCCTGGCTATGACGTTTATTTATTTAAAATGTTAAGAAGAATCTCTGTTCCCAGAAAGATTGTTAGGTATGTCCAAAGAAATGAGGACAAACCAAGAGGAAGTAGATATGAAAAATCTGGAAGTTGAGTCATGGCAACTGGACTTCTTTTCATGAGAGATTGAAAAGTTTTGCTTCTTTTCTTGAGAGATCAAAAGCAAAAATGTTCAATCTCTCAAGAAAAGAAGTCCAGTTGCCATACACAATTTCTAGATAACCTCATCTGGATGATTGAGAATCTTCACATAGATATGGAAAAGTTGCATTTTTGGATAATGGCTTCCAAAATAAAATTGCTACTATGATGAGTGAACATGATGGCTGGGGTATTCTAGAAGGTATCATTGATAGGTTAAAACATTCTTTGTCATCCATGAGTGACAAAGTGAAAAGCAAAAGCAAAGTGTTCTTATGTACTGCCCCATAGTGCTTAAAGCACTCTCTGGGTGGTTTACAATTTAATTATGCAGGCTACACATTGCCCCCCACCCCCAGCAAGCTGGGTACTCATTTTACTGATCTTAGAAGGATAGAAGGCTGTGTCATCCATGAGCAGGTTACCTGGGGTTAAACATCAGGTTGTGAGCATAATTTTAGCTGCATTGTAGCCATTTAACCACTGTGCCATGAGGCTCCATTAAAATGACAGCATTTTAATTTATGTAAGGTCATTGAGAAGTGTTAAAATTTGCCTAAGGTCATCTAGATATTGAGTTTCTTATGTGCGGCACTGGCTACCAGCAAAAATGAATAGCAGCTTCTCAAAATGACAGAAATAGAAAGCAGTTTCTTTTGATATGTTGGAATTAAAATGATCTAGTCCCATTTTGTGATCAGTTCAATTTCTATGTGAGCCTGAAAGAATCTGATGAGGCTTCTTGATGTTGTGGTTCATTTACTTTACTAAGATTAAGATTCCAATACAAGACTGTAGCCAGGAATTTCTATACCTCCACCAATGACAAACCAAACCTGATATTGGATGTCATAAAAAGAGAGTGGATATCACTCCTTTGAGTCTTTCGGATGGGAACTGCAGACAACTGAACTTACACAAAGTTTTGGATGACGTAGTACTAGGAAATTCACAAGCATGACATTTTTCCTTATTTAGTTTGATTTGTTGTTACAGTATCTGTTTTTCATCTATTATTTAACAAGATAATATACTAATTATGGCTTTGTTCAAGGAAGGCATTAACTAGCTTTTTGACATCTCTCCGCCCACTGGTCAAGCAAGCTGAGTTTGTTTTTACAATCTTAACCAAACTGTTTCATAAACAAAGAAATAAAATTTCACAACAAAATGTCCCACTTGTTCCTCTGAACATTGCATGACATGAAAACACAAACGTCATTAGTGATTGTGTAAGTCTACATTCCGAGCTGCCTAGATGCCCTAAGCACATCCAATCTTGCCTGATTTCGGAAGCTAACAGGGTCAGCCCTGGTTAGTACTTGGATGGGAGACTACCAGGGAATACCAGGTGATGTAGGCGCCTGGAGTAGGAACTGGCAACCCACTCCAATATTCCTGCCAAGAAAACTTCATGGACATGGGGTCACAAAGAGTCAGTCATGACTGTAACAACACAACACACAAACAAGTCTACATTCCAGCATTTAATAGTAATGTAATAGTCTATTGTGCCTCTGAGATACATATTTGCAAAACAGAATTTGGTTACTTGGTGGATTATCCTTCTGATTATTGTGCGTAGTACATAGTAATAAAATTAAAAGATGGAAAATATTTAAGTGTTGTGCAAGGAACACATAAACCTTCATTTCAGTGCTTATTCAGAATAAAAATATTTTAATGCAATGCTTGTACTGTAAATAAATAAATATGATATGTGGTCAAATGAGTCCATTGAATAAATGCTGGCTTAGAATCCCTTTTTTATAATTCCTTCTTTATTTAATCTCTGGTTTCTGAGTGATTTTTATGATTTTATTGTTGATTTAGTCATGTTATTTTGTTATATTATGTTATATATTAACATATTATATACTGTTTATGTTTGTGCTATGCTGAAGTTCTTGTAAACCACCCAGAGTGGCCCCATTGTGAGATGGCATGGTTTATAAATAAATAAATAAATAAATAAATCCTCAATTCACTTTGAAGAAAACCCCACTGAACTTGGTGGAATGTTGAATTGTGATGTCAACAACATTATACAGTAACCCCCCATCTATCACAGGGGTTAGTGCCCTCACCCGGCCCGAGCCGCAATAATTGAAAATACGTGATATGTGGATGCAGTGTCAGGTCAGGACTGGGGGCCTGTTCAGGGCCTCGTGTGCTTCCTCCAGGCCTTGTGCTGCCCTGAATGGGCCTCCAACAGCCTTCCTGGGCCATCAGAGCCCCCCAAAGTCACTTCTGGTTCACAGAAAAGCATTTCTGAGTCCTCCAACATGTCTAGAAAGGCCCTCAGAGGCCCCAAAAGTGTTTTCTAGTGACCCAGAAGTCATTTCTGGTTTGGCAAGAAGCACTTTTGGGAAATTCGATGGCTCAGGACGGCCGTCAGAGGCCCATTTGGGGCAACGTGAGGACTGTAGTAAGTACAGGAGGCCTGAAACAGGCCTTTCCAGCTTAACCCAATGGACTTTGTTTTTTCATATACTGCAGTCCCGTGATATACCAGGACCGCAGTATATGAACCTCAAAAGGGTGGGGGGGTACTGTAACTGTCAACATTATACCTCATATTGTGATACATGTCTTTGTCAAATTCATAGTACTTACTCAATAAAGTAGACCTCTCCCTTTTCTGTATAAGCCATTTCCCAATTGTCAGGCAACGGTCCCAACTCATCATTTTCTTCAGGTTTTGGCTGCTTTGTTACATCCATATCTTCCTTGGCCTCTTCAGGTTGGCTATATAAGGGTGCAGGATAAGGCTGTGAAGAAGCTTCACCTGAGGCACCTGTACTCTTCTCCTCATGTTCACTTGATTCTGCACAAGACATGTGTCAAGACATATGTGTCATTTGTATGCAATTTATTCACTGACTGCAATAATACATCTTCATATCTGAAGGCTTTATCCCTGTGAATATATTGAACTTTTCCTTGGACAAACAAACAAAACAAAACTTAGGAGCATCGAAGGCATATGGATTTTAGTCAGGCAACAGACAATAAGTCAGGCAT
>JAHTLZ010003526.1:67989622-68008112 GCA_023846285.1 Phrynocephalus versicolor
ATCTATCTATCTATCTATCTATCTATCTATCTATCTATCTATCTATCTATCTATCTATCTATCTATCTATCTATCTATCTATCTATCTATCTATCTATCTATCTATCTATCTATCTATCAGGTTTACACTCCACCAAGCCCAATGACATTAGCTGCCACTAGTTCCAGTTGAACCCACAAATCTTTGAATACAGAAGATCCCAGTGCCAATTCCTGGCATGTCCTCTTAAACCTCTGATGAAAAAGATCTCTACTGGAGAGCTTCTGCCAATCTGAGGAAACAATACTGGATTATATGAAATGATTAGAGATGGGCACGAAACGAACTTTTTTGTTTGTTATTCATTCTTCGTTTCATTACATAACGAAATGAATAACGAACATTGTGATGAAATTGGAACGAACCGAACAGAACCACGAAAATTAGGTTCGTTACGTTTTGTTTTTCGTTAATGGCAACACACAATGAAATGAGCTGTTTTAAATGTTAAAAAAAACCCTGGACATCCATTAAAATGCAGCGATAATTATTTATACTCTCTGATAATACCTACCAGGGGGAGTTGGGGTCCTTAAAACGTTTGTTTTTGTCTTCTCCCATCGCGATGTATTGTTCTTTTCCCTTTAAGGATGACAAAATGGATGTCGCCAACCACAAAATGGAGGCAAGCCATGTGATGGGATCATGTAAATTCTTGGACAACTTCAACCAATAGCATGCCCAGGTTGCAGACTGGGCAGGCCTGGCAGCCACAGACGGCATAAAAAGCTCTGGCAGCCCCCGTCCTCCTTGCAGTCTCCGGTGGGAGTTAGGGTGGGATTGCTATCTCTGCGACTCATTATTTTCACTTTAGGCCAGCCAGGCAGGTGTGTGTCTCTGTGTTCCTGCTGGCTGCAGCCTGGCTCTTAGGGGAGAGAAAGAAGAGATTTCTCTCTAGCTTCAGTCCTGCAGCCTCCCTATGTGCATGCGTACCTCTCGGTGAGTACCCTCCCCTGCCCCACAGTGCAATCACTCTGCAGCTGCCTTGCACCCTGGGCAACGCCCGCCGAGCCTTTGCAGCCTCCCTGCGTACCTAGTCTATACTGTGTCTCTGCCAGCATCAATTTTTTTTAGTGTGTTCCCTCTGGTCTGGGGCGTTGGGGGATGCCCGCGCACGGAAATGCTTTAAAAATCACGCAAAAAGTGGGTAAAAACGAAAAACAAAAAATGAAAAACCGAAAACAATTTTTTTCAAAAATTCATGAAAAATGAACACGAACCAAAACAGACCCCCTCAACGAAAAACGAAAAACCAAAACACAATTTTTTCGATTTGTGCCCATCTCTAGAAATGATTACCTGGTTCAGTAAAATATACAAGTTTTCATATATTTTACTGGACCAGATAATCAGGCTCCTAATTTAGATCATAATGACAGTTTTTAATTACCAACAATTTTGATTACATAAAAAATAAAATAAGCACATATTATTTTTGTAGGCTTGCTGATACCCAACCATGCTGCAAGGAGGCATTCACCACTCTCTTATCCACTCAGCCAATTCCCCTTTAGCTGCTTTTACAAGTGAGGGAAGAACAAATGTCTAGAACATACAGTATGTGGCAGCTGCCATGTCTCCAAGATCCTATCCACATCCTTGGACTGCAGAAACAAAAACATATCCCCTTTTACATGACAAACAGGGGGAAAAAATAAAATGTACAGGACCTGTCTTAACTACAGCATTTAAGTCAGAGTGGATCCAATTGATTTTCTCTGCAAAGTCCTGCAACGTTTTCACAAGAGCCTGCTGCAAGGTCAGCTACCCTTTCTTGTAGGCATATGTTCAGCAGCTGATTGGCAACCCATAACTCCGTTGGATGGTTCTGTCTAGGCACAGTAAGAAGAGAATACTTTTTTTACTGCCAGCCCCTGCCACAGAGCAGGCTTTTCCATGAGCTCTAACCCATGTTTGGTCAGATATCCTCCATGTTTTCTGCCACCATCACTCTAGCCTCTACCCCATTCATTTCATCACTAGTTTAGGGCCACTCCAAACTAGGGGATGCTTAAAACCACTTGTGTCTTCCACTTTGCCCTTGTCTATATTCCAGAGATCTGTCAGGGCTTTGTATACCACTACAGCAGGAAAACGTCTCAAGAGCCATCAGGAGGGCATTTGAATCCATAAGCCTCCTAGGGAGGATCACTTTAATTGTCCCCTCCTGCAGATGCTCCAAGTATGACATCCGAACCACGAATCCAATATACTCAGATCATGGGCACCTTGCTCAGGACAGAAACTCTGGTCCTGCCATCACAGAAGAAACATCTTGCTTGCTTGCTCTTTGGACTGTAAGCACAAGTTTCCTCTGTAAGTCTCATTTGTCAAATGTGAAATATGGCAGTGAAACGCCTTGAACGCTAAGGTGATTTTAGCTCTAATATGTTGCCAAGTTCGGCCCAGAGGCACACATAATGAGATAATGAATGAAGAGGGAGGGATGAAAGAAAAAAGAAAGAATGACAGAAAGGGAAATGGAGAGGTTGGTGGTGGTAGTGGGGGAGAATACAGGAGATAAGCAAGCAAGCAAAGGTGGACATTTGTGCCCTGGGGCGCAGTGTATGTTAAGCCCCATCAGCCAATGGATTCAGATGAAGCTATAAGAAAATTCCCATGCATCCTTTTTTCGGGTATTCCATCCTTACAATGCTTCTCATAACTAAGAGGATAACCCTTGACCACCACCTAAGCAGCTATTCTGTTGGCTCCAAATGCAGTGCTTGAAGAGCCTGTCAGAGCTCCGGAGTGATACATATTCTACCCCATCCCAGGTAGTAATTTTGTCTGCAGAAACTGCCATCTTAGTAAGAGAAAACCAGTGACAATAGGTGAGTAATCATTATTTATCTTGAATACCTTTGAGTCCACATAGTCTTATGCCTTAAAAGCATGCACAGTATGTTAAACAGAACACTATGTTCAATGGGATTTCAGTTCAACTGATGGGGGATAAAGAACATATGCGGGTAGTAATATGAATGATTAGCTTAAAGTTCTTTTGTCTTCGAGCATCAGCCTTCAACTATGAAGTTAATTTTACATTCTCATCAAATAAATTGGTCTTAATATATGTATGCAAGCTACTGCTTCCATATTTTCAGGGGGTGTAAATAAAAGACTTGGGGAAAGTACATTCAAATTAATTCCATCCTTGACTTCTACTTTCTTTTATTTATGCTTCACCAATCTTGAATGCCATTAAAATTCTAGCTAAAATTATTTTATCATTACAGCTGCAACTAAAAGCATATGCGAGTCTGCTGGAGAATGCATGGTTTGAGAAGGGTTTAAAAGTTTGTGTCTATTTATAGAGACTTGTGTTCATGCAGGTTTTAACACTGTGATTTCTGCTTCATTCTGAAGCTGAATGTGATGTCTCCCTTTCACCACAACTATGGGCTTGGCAACATTCAAGTGTTTTATATCATGGTTATTACAATAGCCTTTCAGCTCACTTAGGAGTGATACAGGCTGTTGAAGGTTGTAAGATTACTCTGTTGTCTCTTCCCCATCACTATGGGCGTTTATACACGACCCCTAAGCTCCGCTGCAAATGGCTCCCAGCTCCGGAGCTTAAAAATGTTTCCCCACCAGCTCCGGAGCTAACAGAAAATTAAATGCGACCCCGCCCACCTAAGCGCGACCCAGCACACCTTTCAAGTACCTGCTCTGGGAGAGTGAAAAATTTTGATGCGGAGAGTGTCGGGCTCTCCTCGCTTCTTTTTGTTTTTTTGTTTTTTTGCCTCCCGCCCCTTTAAGAGGAACCAGGAAGTAACGGGGGGGGGGAGTCGGAGCAACTTCCACGGCACTCCCTTTTTTTCTCCCTCCCCTCACACAGACAGAACAAGGAAGTGCGGAGGGGGTGGGAACGCAGGGAGAGCGACAATCCCTCAAGATCTCTGGTCCAGATTTAAGGGACCAGCGGATCTTAGGGGTCGTGTAAAAAGGCCCTATGTTGAAATGTGACTGTAACAATGCATATGTCTCCCTTTTAACTAGGCACTGTAAGCTCACCCTCTTTGTTGGTTGTGGTATGTTCTCACAAACCTTTGCTGACATCCAAATGCCGCTGACACAAGACGAAAGCTAATGCAAGTCGGTGGCCCAACTATTATTCAGAATGCAGGGCAGCTCCTTCAAGCGACTGATTTGGTGTGCCAAGACAAGGCTGTGGTTTACTAGATAATTTATCATTGTTTATTGTCCAGGATAGAGGGAGGTGCTTGTGGAATGTCACACCTCCAGTGTGAAAGAAAAAATATTGGCTCTTGGCAATTATGCATCAGCAACATGTTTCTTTTGCATGCCATCAGCTCATAATAGAATAGAATAGGGCTTTCAAGATAAATTCAAGGAGTGCTTTTACCTGTTTCATGCCTCCCTCTGTGAGTTTCATTGCTGGTTTAAACCCAGACCTCCTGAGTCCTATTCTTTCACTCTATTGAACACACCATACTGAGTTATCTCCCAAAAACAGTTGTTGAATTTGTGGCCAGGAAGATTCTGCAACTAGAAAAGCTGTGGAGCTGGTCTACAAGAGACCGGTACAGCCCACCTGTTTAGGCCAGGCAACCTATACTTCAAGTAGACTAGCTATTACCAATTTCCTGAGGACGAGAAATGCACTGCTGAAGTCAAGCAAGTGGAACAGACCCACTGAATCTGCTGAGGAATGAGAGGTCAACACTAATGTAAACCACACTGGTTCATAAGGTCTGCTGCAGCTGGGAGTATCAACTGGATTTAATCCTATGCGTTCCTCCTCTTCATACAACAACTCTAGGTCTGTGCATTGCAGTGTATAAGAGTACTCTCTCCAGCCCTGTTACAGAGGTCCCAATGAATACCCTGCAAAATACTGTAGTGGTAATCTGATCTTAAATAGTTTCAAAACAGCCTCATTCAGTATACATATGTAGTATAGATTCAGTATAGATCCAAGCCTGCTGCAGCTTATCAGGAGCAGGCTGGTGAAGAGGCTTGAAGGGGAAGATGCAAGCTGGCATAAGAACAGCCAGTGTACCATACATCATTATGAGTGTGGATGTATAGGGAGGAAAAGTCAGCTGCTCAGCCAAGCAGAATGAAAAAGCTATGTCTTTAAATTACGAATGTGTGTTGCAACAGTCCCACTGCACAGGACTTCGCTGTTTTGCAACAACTGTTTTGCAACATATATTTGTAGGAAAACAAAACAAAATAATTTACAGTTTAAAATCTTGAGCCTTTGTGCAGCTGAGGAAAGAAGCATGATGCTTTGCAACTTGAATTTACACAGACCGTTATTCACATAGTAAGGAATATAACTTTTGTACTTTTCAGTGATAAAGATTGAGGCAAACTACGTGGGACTTGTTTTTTGTGTTGTCTTTAAAAATAAAAAGGCCAAAAAAGAGGAAACCAACAAAAGGAAATATTTATTAGCTGGTGAAAAGAATTTTACAGCTAGCAAAGACAAAAGGCCTTTTGATGCAGTTTTAATTCGCATCTCCTCTCTTCAGTTCACGAGAACATGAAACAAGGTACGATGGATTTATTGTGTCAATACAAGATCAGGCAGATCTAGCAGCTGTGGGAAGATGCATATAGGGTTGCTATTGAAAGCTGCAATTTCATGTTTAGTTTGCTCTCTTCTTCCCTGGCAGGTGAAGCTATAGAAATACAGGAGATGTCTTGTGTTCCTCAGTAAAATTGTAACGGTTGTGTACAAAGGAGGGTTTTCTCCTTTCTTTGAAAGGAAAACCTTCTCTTTTCTGCTCAACTGAAAAATATAATTTCCTGCTTGGACTTTAGTACTCTCAGGAATGTTCTCTATAAAACATGCCTTTGAAAACAGCAAACAAACAAACACACCTATTTATTATTTATTTAAAATCTTACCTCATCTTTCTCCTTAAAAAGTACCCAAGGAGGCTTACTGTACATTACATTACTATATTTAAAAGTTAAAAATAGTAAGCATGCAAATACTTAAAAAGGAATTGAATATATAAAATAACCAATAAATACAGTAAAGTCAATATCAAAAACACATTAAAAGCAGTAAGGTACAATAATTCCATTTAAAATCCTCTGTCAGACAGCCAGAAACTAAGGAATAGTCAGCTTGAAGGAAAAGATCTTAATAATAATAACTGTAGAATTGCAGAACCAAAAGGGACCCTTTGGATCGCTGAGTCAAGGAAGTGCTGGATTAAGTTCCCATCTTTCAGCTCCATAGCCAGTTACCAAAACCATTGATCTAACTAGCAGTTCCTTGCCTGCTTGCAGAAGGAAAGCAACGATGAGGCCAGCCTGGTCTCCCATGGGAGGGGATTCCAGAGTCTGGGAGCAGACAGAGAAGGCTTTCCCCCATCTCCCCACCAAATGTACCTACGAAGGTGATGGCACCAAAAGAAAGGCTTCCCCTGGTGATCCTAACATCTCAGCAGGCTCATAGAAGGAGATAGTGTGAACCCAGCAATTCAGGACTTCATAGGTTAAAGCTGGCGCTTTGAATTGTACTCAGAAATGAACTGTCAGCCAGTGGGGTGGCTGCAACAGGAGATTATGTGATCCATGTAACCACCCGTATTGACGATCGGGCTACAGCAGTTTGGACCAGCTGAAGTTTCCAAACAGTTTCCCAAGGCAGCCCCCATTGCAGTCATCCATTTATGGTGAAACTCAGGCATGTGCCTCTGTGGCCCGATACCATTCACTGTCAAAGCATGGCGGTAACATGATTTGAGGTGAAGCCTCAGTCTAGTCCCAAGCGAAACAGTGATAGTACAGAGACCCCAGTGGAGATGGAAACTGAGAATAACAAACTCAGGGATAGTCAGACCCAGACCAAGGTGCTGCAAGAAGAAGAAAGGGTCTAGCCTAGAACTGTACAAGAGTGTACAAGAGGAGCTAGAGGGACCATTTGAGGGAAGGAGTGAGAGAAGGAGCTTCTTCAACAGGGAAGACAACCTTTATAACATAGCTCCATTCACTCTCTGGATCTTGGTCCTCCTCCTCCTCCTCCTCCTCCTCCTCTTCCATCTTGTAGCCTTTCTTATCTCTTCCTGGACCAAGTTCCCCTTCTGAAGGAGCTTCCTCACACCTTCCCTGAGACTGAATAGTGTTAAATGCTGAACACACTGGCTTAAACCAGGGGTGGGGAACTTTCGGCCAACCAGATGTTTTGGACTACAACTCCCAGAATTCTGGAGCTATATTGCCAATGATAAAGAACCACGGAAGTTGTGGTCCAAAACATATGGAGGGCTGAAGATGTTGTTTTCTGCATCCACATTTAATATATGTTTTTATGCTGTGGAATTCAATTTCTTAAGTTCAAAACCCCTTCTAAGAGAAATGATAGCTTTGTCTTGCCTAGTCCCATTTCCAGATTCACCTGGCACATAGCAGACAGAGAATATCTCCATCTGTCACCATCCATAGTACCTGGCACTGTCCTGTCCTAAGAAACCATCATGCCACAAAAGACCTCATTCAACTGAGGAAGTTGAGGAATGCCAGACCTGCCTGTTTTATGTGGATGGAAGTCCACCAAAGAATACTAAGAGCATCCAGTTAGGACTAGATGGTTCCCCACCCCTAGTTTAAGAATCTTGGGTAAACTAGACCAAAGGACTCACCTAGTGTCAGCTATTTTTGCACAATTGCTCTCCAGTATGGCACAAACTTTTTGAAAGATGTGCTGTATAGAAAAGATATATAGTCCTCCCAGGACACAGTTTGAATGGGTGATGGATATAAAATATTAAGTTGCATGTAGGATTGTGAACTGACCAGGATGGGAAGAAGAACTACTGCTTTTGGAAGCACCTTGATCAACAGTAATCTTTATTGAGATAAGCTTCGTTACTATCTGTATATCAAGCCCTGTTAAACAATACGGCTACTGAGTATGCATCTCTAGTAGATGATCATGATTTTGGTTTATAACATTTAGAAGCATGTGAGCTCATGATGATAATGATATGACAATGGTGATGGTCATCTTCATCAAATCCAGCCAATGACAAGGGGGTACAGTGGGGAAGCCAGAGACCAAAAACCACTGAGCTATCATGAATCACTACATCCCTGATTTCCAGCAGCTGCAGAGAGCAAACTGAAGAAGCACCATAACATTATGGCCAAGCTTCCCCAGGTTTGTGCTTCTAAATGTTAGGGAAGCCTCCCAGGTATCACACTCTGAAATTTGCCTTGCCCACCCAACAGTTCTGAATGCTGCTAACTTTCCGCATCAGAATTACAGATAAGAAGACAATGCAAGCATTTCATCTGCACATGACAGGGAATGTGTGAAAGCAGCCAGAGGTACTGAAGTGATTTGAGCACCTAAGGGAAAAGTTCTTAAGTACTGGTATGCCACAGGTATTAGTAATAGCAAAGCATACAATGTGGGGTTACATCAGGTGGCACTGAGTCAAGATGTTACTGAAGAAACATGAAGGTCAAATAACTAGGGAAAATAGTGCAGTATTCTTTAAAAATCACCAAAAATGGTACCACTTTGAAGCTGGAAAAGTGGGCAGTTTTCAGAAAAGGAGGGGGGGAAAAACCCTAAATTCTTTTTTCTAAAGGCACAATCACTTGTCCAGGGTCAAGCAGAAAATATCTCCATGAGTGGTATGTATTATTGCCCCATCCTGGTACAGCCTCCATCTCCACTGGGGCCTCTGTACTACTTACAGATTTCCCACCAAGGGTACCCAGGCTGGCATCCCCCTCACACCATGCCATCACCATGCTTTCAGCTCCACCCAGATTTAAGCTGGAATATCTGAAGAGGGCTTTTATACTTTTTAAAGAGAACATACAGTGGTAGATACCAAAAGTGGGACACAGGCTGGCAAGCAAGAAGGAGATTCATGCAGAAGCACTGACCTGGTGTTATCGCCATGCCATTCCCATTGACGATCGCTCTTTCTTCCTCCTCTTCTTCTGGAGGCTCTATTCCCGTCTTTTCCATATTACTCACTGATTTATTTCTTTTGCGCTTGCCTTCAGCACTGGGGGTGGCACCTGGGAGTATCTCGTCTGTTACATTTAACAGTAATGGGGCTGGCTCTGCTGGAGGCTTTGGAGTACCGTAGTAGTTGTCTAGGAAACCGAACCAAACAAAAAGAGAAGAAATACGGATGTGTGAATCCTACAACTGTATTTCTATATCTTCTTCACGTTTGTGTCCCCAAGGTCTCAGATACTGATAAAAATTCTGTGAAATGGCTCAGAGATATATATAAAACCAAAGAAAGAGTTACATTGTAGCAGGGGTTTGATGAAGGAATGTTAAATAGTGGCTCTTATGTGCAGGTGAATATATGCATTTAGATGTACACTGAAATACGCATTCTGCTGAGAGCAGTCAGTAATAATACTGCGGATATTTGACTGTTTTCCACTCTTGTTTCTCTCTTCTCTGCCCAAACTTTTACAAGGACAGAGAACTTAATTTAGAAGGAAATTTATATTCAGACTTTGTGCTTGTAAATGTGCTTGATACAGTTAACAACAGGTTTTAAAGACCCACTAAACATGACCAATGTCAGAAAAACATACATCACACACTTTAAACATACTGAAATGTGAAATTGGCAGAGTTATTTTTAAAATTTATATATTGATGAGAGCTGCCTTAAGTCTCAGTTTTGTCAGACAGTAAGAATAGCAAGTCAAGGGGGTGAAAAAAACAATACTGTTAAACAAAATCTTGCTGACTAAATTACACTTGCCTAAAGACAAGGGCAAGAATCCTGTTGCAGAAAAATTGTGCACACAATGGTAATCTCAAAAGTGGTTCTTCTCCTCACTTTTCAATGGTATATAGATAACACAAGTGTGTGTGCATTGGTTAGGAAATTGGTCATGTGTGCAAAGGAGAGAGCTGCTTTTCTGCCTACCAATATATCCATAATTTCTTCTTACAAGATTCTGGCTTATGTTTGAGGAAAGCAGTGAAAACAAGGAGCAGCTAGACTTTTGGCCCAGTTATCTACCTGATAGGTTCTCTTCCTCCTCTGAAGAGTCTGCCATGATAAAGAATATCTGAGATTCTTGGATGCAGTGGCAAAACTACACCATTTGTGTCAGAAACTAAATCTGGTAGACTACTGCAGACTCTTTAATTGGGATATTTTAAATTCATAAAGCACATCTGCTACTTTATCTTGCCTTTGGTCCCCAAGGATCCAATGGTGACATACATACAGGTGAGTGTGTATTTGTTCTGATATGCTTTCTCAGAGTACCTGAAAAATCTTTGCATGAATTAAAAAAAACACTTTTGATTGAAAACAGAATTGGTTTTTTCAAAAGGGAGACAGTTCGAATTAATCCAAAAGAACTCTGTGTCATGAAACATAAGATCTTTGTGGACTTTAAGGCAGCAAGATTCCCAACAAAAACTTCAGCCCATTTGAAGCCACTCAAACCATATTAGAGAGATTTCCTGCCCCTTCCAGAAACAGGCTGGAGAACAAGTTTATCTCCAGATGGTTCCTACTTGCACCGTACCAGTTCCCTGTAAGGGGATACGTCTTTTTAGGTAGGATTGCTCCAAGTTTTGGTCGAGGGAAGCTTCCCAGCATTTTTGGTATCTCTAGATCAGGCATGTTCAAACTTCAGCCCTCCTGATGTTTTGGTCCACAACTCCCAGAATTCTAAGCTTAGATTGCCAATGACAAAGGACTGTGGGAATTGTGGTCCAAAACATCTGGAGGGCCAAAGTTTGGACATGCCTGCTCTATATGCTTGGGGGAGGGATGTTTAGCGGTTTTAATGCTAAAGCAAAAGGACACATTAATCTGCCAATTCATCAGATTTTTCTTTTGTAAAACCATCATTTGTCGACCTTGTTGACAAATCACATATTGAAGTGAACTGCCATTTTTCTTCACATGAGCAGTGGTGGAAGTTACTGGCAGTATCTCTGTGCAGTAAATGACTAAAGTCTAAGAAACTGATGCGTATGGCAATCGAGACATTATTGGGGAGTTCATTTCCTTTGTTAGGTCAACTTGCTCTGAAAGGGGCGGCACATTCCCTAAAGGAACAGACAGAAGTATGTGCAGCATGGTGGAGAGTTGTCGGCCCTGTGGACACTCCCTTGTGGGGTTCCGCAGGGCTCGTCTCTCCCCCCCATGCTGTTCAACATCTATGTAAGACCGCTGGCTGGGGTCATTCGGAGATTTGGAGTCTGCTGTCATCAGTATGCTGATGACACGCAGTTCTATCTCTCCTTTTCCACCGCTGCAGTGGAAGCTGTCCGGACTCTCGACCAGTGCCTGGAGGCAGTCATGGCTTGGACCAGGGCCAATAGGCTCAAACTCAACCCCGAGAAGACCGAGGTGATGTTCTTCGGGAGTTCTCCATCTGGATACGGAGGGCCTCTCCCCAGCTTGGAGGGTTCAGAATCTGGGCGTGGTCCTGGATCCGGCGCTATCCTTGGATGCCCAGGTAGCTGCTGTGACCCGGACCGCATTTTATCACCTTCGCCAAATTGCCCAGATCTGCCCGTACCTAGATGGCGACTCCCTGAGAACAGTGGTGCAAGCACTGGTGATTTCAAGGTTGGACTACTGCAACGCCCTCTACATGGGGTTGCCCTTGATTCTCCTCCGGCGTCTGCAGCGGGTACAAAATGCGGCGGCCAGACTGGTGGTGGGTGCACGTCATTATGACGACATCACCCCAGTCCTGGCCCACTTGCATTGGTTGCCCGTTGCATCCCGGATCAGATTCAAGGTCTTGGTTTTAGTTTATAAAACCCTCCATGGCTTGGGACCGGACTACCTGGCAGAGCGGATCGCCCAGAGATCAACTTCGGCACGACCAGTTCGGCAGTCGCGAGCACACTCGCTTCAGGTTGCCATCCCCCGAGAGGCCCGCAAAACCTCAACTCGCAATTGGGCCTTCTCGGTGGCTGCCCTGTCAATGTGGAACAGCCTCCCCAGCAAAGTGCGCTCTGCAGAGTCCCTGCTGGCCTTTTGCAGAGACTTGAAAACCATCCTGTAAGCCTCCTTGGGGACCAAGTTTAAATTGCTTTAAATAGTGGTTTTTTTAAAAAATTTCTTCCGCAATCTGCTTTTTGGTTAGCTCTATTAACATGACTGTTTTACTGAGCTACACTCGCTTTGACCAGGGTGCACATGTTTTAACATGTTTTAACTCATTGCTGCTTATGTATTGTATTGTGTTCCCTATATTTGCTGACTTAATCAGCTTTGTAAGCCGCCCTGAGTTCCTTAGGGAAGATGGGCGGGGTATAAATCCAATAATAAATAATAAATAAATAAATAAATAGAATTAGGGGTACTCTTTGAGCTAACATTGTCATGGAGGCACAAGTGGCTTCTGTGCCTAAAAGCAACCTTCATCAACTTAGGCTGACGTGTGTTGTGCCATTGTCTCACATTGTAGAAAACAGTCCAAACAAGGACAGTAAGATTATTAAATGATGCGCGTAGGGACAATATAGTTAGATTACATCGGTGCCTTGCAGTTTGCACTGGCTCTCAGTCTGTTCCCAAATGCAATTCAAAGAGCTAGTAATCATTTTTAAAACTATAGAAGAGATTTGTAATAATTACTTTAGCAGAATGCACAAGATGCTCTTAATAAGATTTCCTGTTAGGAAAAAACCCCAAACAGAATGAAAACTACATAACTCTTAGAGCTGACTTCAATGTGTATGCATGTGCTGAAGAACAACATGGAGAGAACTTCACAGACATTCTGCCATAGCAGGAAAAACAACAACCAACTACTTCCTTGAAGGAGGTGGGCTACAGGTGATACATTTATAGGCCACTGATTTTTTTAAAAAAATTATTGCAAGCTTTCCTGGGCAATAGCCACTTTTTCAAGGCAAATACTAAAAGTACAAACATGGCAAAATAAGTGGTCTGTGAGAAAGGAGCCATTCCCTCAGTTTGCACCCTGGGAGAAGCAGAAAAGGAAGAAGACAAATTCACTTCTGCTACATCTACCAAAAGCCATCAAAGAAGATGGCTTTTGTTATGATAAGTTTCTGCATCACTACTATTTTATATATTTATTTTATATATTTTGAATATTTTTACCCCAAGATGAAAAGGACCCAAGGTGGCTTACAATAATGAGGGGCAATATACAACCCAGAACATTTCAGACATATTCAAGTTAAGAAGAGGGAATTAAAAGAGGCATCTTAGAACATTCAATGATAACAGTAGAGCTACAAAGAGCACACAAAAAGAAAAGAAAATCCATTATGAGGGGTGGAAAGTAACATGGAAAACACTACCTTAGGCTTAGGTGGCTACAAGCAGTAGGTGAGTGGACTTAAAAACCAGATCTGTCTGTTCACTGGACATCTACATGACTAAAAGTAGTCTGCAACTGATGCTACCATTCCAACACTACTGGCAAATAACTCCATCCAGATAAAGCAACCAAGAATGTAAAGATTTCCATCCACTCTTACTGGAATCAGATAAAAATGGGTTAAAAATCTAATTTTAAGAAAGACCTACAGATATGTTATACAATTGTTATGGTACAGCATGTCTTATAACTTTATAACCTGATACAACAGAGTGTTTCCTGAAACTTTTATAAACATGCAGAATTGTGGTCATCCAATAATTTTTAAAGCCACTACTGTCTGTATGGAGAACAAAAAAACAGATAATGCCAGATGAAACCACAGGATACCCCTCATCAAACTTTAAACCTCTACAAATATGCCACTTCTTGCTTCTTCTACTTCAAAATTGATGTGGACATTCTTAAGCCCACTTTTTTTGAAGTCCAAACCCTTGGACTTGCTGTATCCTGCCCCTCATTTCAGGTTACAATATGGAATACAGTTCACCAAACTTTGCCTTAAACAGTGGCCTTTGGCTCTTATGTTCTTATGTGTTGATCACAACATTAACACAGGAGAATGAGATCACAAAAATAAGTTCTGAGAAGCATCAGACAGGGGGGACAACATTTAATAAATCTACAGTTCTAAAAAAAAATCTGCTACCTAGCTCTTACACTCCTTCAATTGGTCAGCATTCATAATATCCCTCATAGTTGGCATCTTTAGCTGGCTTCTGCAACAGATGCTTTATGTAAATCAACAAGTGACTGTGGTTACACTTCAAGAAGTTCTAATTGATTCCTCCCCTATGGTTGCCTGCTGCAGAGTTATGTCTACTGCATGCACATAAATACTATACTTTGGTACAAGAAGTTGTACTGGTGAATGCATGGAATACTTGCCCAGCTTACCTGCCTTTACTACAGAGAGGTAATTAACACATTTAACAATCCAGAGTTCTTCATGCTGCAATGAAATTATATGGAACAGATGTTTCTGTAATAGCAAGGCACTAGAAAAAGCACCATGCCTAATGGCTCTAAAACTCACACAGTGCTTTTTAGTATTAAATTGACACTATAAATCTCTTTTCTTAAAATATTGGATCTAATGTGTCAGACATGGAAGTGATCTCAGTTCATATTAAAAGGGAGTTGTCTCTAAGTAGTATCAAATGACCTAAAAATGCACCAACATTAGTGCATTTGCAAGGAAATGCATAATTTTAGGGACCTCAAAAACATATTTTCTATTGTTTGAGCCAAAGAAGAAGAAAAGATACTCAATGAATTATATTAAATATTCAGGGTCTCATCTAGCCATAACAGTTGTTTTTATAAGCATTTCAACAATTTGGTAGGCTTCCTGCTAGTTCATGGTTAACTCTAAGTACCAGTAACCAGATTTTTAAAGTTTGTCCCTTATAATTTCATGGCTCTTTTCCTGAAATTTTGAGCAGTAGTGTTGTTTGATGTACACAGTACTGTTTAAAATCTCATCAAAAGGCATGACCATGTGCTGGCTAATGGAATGTGATCCACATTGAGTTACCCTGGGGATTGGCTTGGAAATTTCAGCTGGACTTCATCAACTGACTAGTGTGCATGTGAACACATATGCACAAACCAATTTGTAACTTTGTAGCAAACAACTGACCACATAAACTTTTTACCTGACAAAAACATAATTGAGAGGAGACATATCCCTAGTAGAGATGGGCACGAATAAAAAAAATGGTGTTTTGTTTGTCGCTTGTCGTTTAGGGGGTCTGTTTCGGTTTGTTTCCGTTTTTTGTGAATTTTTGCAAAAAAATCCTTTTCATTTTCGTTCATTTTGTTACCATTTTGTTACCATTTATTTCATTTTTTGTGATTTTTTTAGCATTTAAAGCAGTTCACTTGTATTGCCGTAATGAAAACAAAACGCACAACAAAATTTCTGGTGTTTCTGTTCGTTTCGTTTCATTTTGGAGACAAAATTCATTTGTCATTTTGTTGCATAACAAAATGAAAAAACGAAAACAGAAACGAAAAATTGTTCGTTTCGTGCCCATCTCTAATCCCTAGCAATGAATGGTTCCAAAATATAACAGTCAGAATCTGCTATTTTTTGATGTACCCCTGTATTGTTTATTGTGGCTGAATTCTCTGGACTTAAAGATTCAGGATGCCTTTTCTTTGCAAGGATGGTTTATATAATGAGTAGCAGGATAAGATATAGAAATAAAAGTACAAGATGAATACAAATATCAAGTTGGAAGCGCTGTGCACCAAAGTAAAGAATAGCAAGGGCAATTAACGGCTGTCAAGAGGGGATCCAATGCTTAAGAACATAAGAACATAAGAAGAGTGATGCTGGATCAGGCTTGCTATAGGAAGACTACTTCCATCCTTAAAACAGCTGTCGGCACCTGATGCGAAACAATCCATTTGGTCTATTGTTTTGCTTATGGTATTTCCAATAGGAGATACTATACTGAAATATTTCTGGATATTTTAACTTTCACTCATACATTTTTATGTAGAAGAATGGAGTATTTTGTTGTTTATCTATTTGAATATTGGTCTTTGACTGTATTAAAGGTAAATCTGAATTTGAATTTTCACAAGATGAAAGTTACCTTCATTCATCATGATCTCTCGTCACCTCTGCAAGTACTGGCATCCTTAATCAGGGCCTTTTTGGGGTAAAAGAAATATGGTGGACTTATAGCAGATGGATCAGCAACTGGGAGAATAAATTAGAATAAATTGCACATTTTCCCCACCAAGATTGGCTTCGAGATGTCTTACAATGGAAATCCACATGACTAGGGAAGCATTGGGGGTGGTGGTAGTGACTCTTCTCCCCCAGGCAATTCATGATTACCCTTCCCTCCATGGACAGGAGGAGCTACCGATGGATCTAGGGTCGGGTTGGTGATAAACCTGACAACATACAGAAGTAACCTTCCATTTGCTTCTAGAGTCTTCTGACATAGTCTATGACAGCAAATGAGAGGGGTGGAGTGAAACCACTATTGGCCAGAACTGGCCAAGTGGGGTGGTGCCTTGCAAGGGTCACAAGGCATGTATGGCAAGAATAATAACTGGAGAGATCATTTCACTAAAGGCCTTATTTCATCCTACTCCACTTAAAAGAAAACAATAATTATGTTTAATATGATAGGGTTACCTCATCCCTAGAGAAGAAAGTCTATGCTGCCACAGAGGAAATGGTGCATGGCATTAGGACTGGCATGCTGGAAGAAAGTGAGCACTGAGAAAGCTGATGGCTATACATGTTAAGTGGGCTGTCAAACTAGCAAACATTGGTGGAACGTTTGATTCCAGGTGAAGATCCGTATCTGAACAACGGATTGGTCCGGCTGAGCACTCAGGCCAGCTACAAGATTAATCATAGCAGGCAAAACCTGCACTAGCCCTTCCTGTGGTGTAATAGCACCCTCTGCCCATTCACAGTAACAAGGCTGCAGAACTACAGGAAAGCATGCCAGCAACTCCTTCTTTCAAAAAGTAACCCTGTTTTCCTGGCTATAAGATGTGCCCATGTATAAGACGACCCCCCCCCCCACTTTTCCAACCCCAAATTACAGTTTTGCAACCACACAGCTCTCTCATTGGGTTATTTCCATGTATAAAACGACCCACAGTTTTTAGGCTAACAATTTGATACAAAATATAGTCTTAGGTACAGAAAAATACTGTGCGTCACTGGTGTGCAGAGTCAGCTAGCGCTGCCAGTCCACCAGATCTGACAGCGTGTGAGCACTTCTGATTCAACTTACAGCCTAAAAAGGAGAAAGGATACAACCTCTTGCTTATATTTTCTAATATATCCCATACGCAAGAAGAAGGTGCAACCTCCCTCTGTAATTCATATGCATATCAAATATCTGCCAGGAAGCAAGTAGTAACATGAGGTGTCTCTTAACATCTTCCTTTTAAAATGGGGGTGGGGTGAGGTGGGGTGGCGGCGGCAGGTTGTATCTGAGAGATACTAACTATGACAGAGAGTAACCATGGAACAGCATCTTTCTATCTTCCATTATTTTAATTACCTTCCTCCTCCAACTACTCTAGCAAATAGAAGACCTCTATTTGGACTCAAAACAGGCAAGTAAGATGGAGGTGACAGTTGAATGAGATCAGGGAAGGACAAAGCAAGGGAAACTGGTTCTTTACTCTTTGATCACCTCAGCATTTTGGCATGTAAGTATCACCAGTACTCAGGGTTGGATTAGGGCAGCCCTGCCCATTTGTATCTGATATTCATGACTGCCAAAACTTTACGGTGAAATATTTGTGACAATTTGAAGCAGCACTTTCTTCTTCCCATGTAATATCTTAGCAAGATGACAGAATGGGGCTGAGATTAGCCACCTGCCAATTGCCTGCTTGCCTTTCTTCCAATAGTCCACGGACACTATGGACTATTTATATGGAAGCGGGACATCTGAAATGTTTTATTTTTTTTTAATTCATTCCCATCTGAGACTTTTTTACTGAATGTAGTTGAACTGTAGCAGGTGGATGAAAGAAGTAATGGGTCAGGAAAGGAGTAAAAGGAGTATGGAGAAAGACCATGGCATTATTCAATAATATTGCAGTATATTGCAGGAAACATCTGGGGACCCCAAACTGGAATCTCTTGAGAGACTGGATGAGATCCACAGGTGCACCTGAAATGGCAATTTATTCTTGCATGATACAATGTGGAGTATTCCCCAGAATATACTCTGGAAATGAGAGAATAAGTAATTGGAAAGTGGCAGATACGTTTTTTGAATATACAGTATTCCATGACACACCTAATATTTTATGAAATGACTGTCCTCCCCTACCCCCCCCCAAAAAAAAGCTTCACAGAATTGTATTTTAAAATTTCTATTTATTTCAAACTTGCACAGAAAAACACTATGGCACTCCCTAGAAAGAAAGCTGCTTTGCCCCAGGGAATATGGTATGGGGACAGGTGTTTGGTCACCCTGGCAAATAAAGAAGATTCTGACTGTGGGGGCTAAACTTCTGCTTCCACCATTGCTGAAGAAATAATAATAATAATAATAATAATAATAATAATAATAATAATAATAA
>JAHTLZ010003526.1:68008122-68052980 GCA_023846285.1 Phrynocephalus versicolor
AATAATAATAATAATAATAATAATAATAATAATAATAATAATAATAAATAAATAAATAAATAAATAAATAAATAAATAAATAAATAAATAAATAAATAAAACCTATTATGATGCAAAGTGTTTTGGACCATATATTTTACTGGGCCACTAAAAAAAGACAAACAAGGTGAGCATTTGGTTTCTCTCAAGTACTTCATCACAGGTAAAGATGCCTTAAAATTTAGACTCGTGGTGAGTAGAGATGTAGAAACACCCATCTCTAGTTGTAATCTATCAAAAATGTACTGTACTCTGAATAGTCTGGATCAAATATCAAACCTCCAACGTGTGATTTCTTCTTGCCCAACCCATTGTATCTTCTGCCACCTCTACCCTTCATTTAGCAGGTACAATCGTTCTGATTTTCAATGTTTGTCATTGTATTATGGACACTGGAGATCTTGGTAGGTTGGACAGCCTGTCACAGCTTTTTATTGTCCAGTATCTACCAACTGATTGTCAATTGGAGGTGCTCAGCCAGAGACACCTCAGAAGTAATTTTCAGAAAGTGCTGTACAACAGAAACCACACTATCTCAAACCATGCTTAATACTTACTGAGATGATCCTATTACTGTACTCTGAAATGATTCATTGGAAATAAATGAGAATTGCAGTCCAGACCTCTCAAAATGACTTAGTGCAGAATCAATAGTTCTTTTTGAAAATGTGGAGCTACATTTCAGCTTTCTTTGTTGGTATGGAGTTGGGAAAAAATAGAACTGGTAAAACAGTTGTTTCAGTGAACACAATATTGATTATTCAGCTAATATATTATGGATCTTCCCCATTTTAAGTTTGAAATTGGTAATGATCTCTGCTATCCTCCAAAACCCAGGCTGTCTTAATCTTTAGCAGAGACATTGGGGGGGGGGGAAACGATAGGGAAAAAGAGACAGCTACACATTTTGAAAGCAATATATATTTATTTATATGCACAGAGGAAAACCAGCCAGACTTCAAAGCTATTAGGTATGGTAAACTGTTCAATGTAATGAAAATGACTAAATAAAAGGGATTGACATCAAAGAGCTTGACTCCCTCCCATTGATTCCTATTACTTCATAGACCTTGAAATCTGTTTCCCAAGCTTTCTTAAGCAACGAAACATAGCTTCTCCACACCTGGGACAGTTATTTTTTGACTACAACTTCAAGACATCTCAAGTCCGTGTGCCTGTGCTGGCATGAGTGAACTGGGAAAATATGAGAGTGGTAGTCCAGAAAGGTAATGTTGCTTGGATAGTACTTAATGAGGTGGATACCTGTCTATGTATCCAGTGGACACAAGTCGGATTCACACTGCACCTCCCTGGAGAAGAAGAACCAGCATCTATAGCCTTGACCAAGTTCCACAGCCATTGAGCAGCCTCAGAAAAAGGGAATGGTATATACAGATTCTACACATCCTGGACATAATCTGTTTCAATTGTTACCCTCAGGGCGACGTTTTAGGGTGTTGCACACTAGGACAACTAGATATAAAGATAGTTTCTTTCCAAGTGCTATCAAACTGTTGAATAATTAATTTTTACTTCTCTTCTTCCTTTTTAAATTATAGGTTATATTGTATTGTTGTACTGTGTTTTTATTGTTGACTATATGATTCTTATATTTCCTTTTATATATGGAGAGCATATTTTACCAAAACAAATTCTGGGTGTGTCCAACCACACTTGGCCAATAAAAGTATTCTGATTCTGATTCTGATTCTGATGATAAATCACATCTGATAGTCCACTGCCACATTGTGGTTTAGATACTGCAGTCCCTCTATATTGTAGATTTTTATTTGGAGAGAAGCGACTTGCTCTGCAGGAGTGAGTAAGTGCAAGTGAAAAGGGCATGAAAGATGCGTTGCATGGTTTTCACCATCCCGGCACCTGGGAGACCTGCCCTGCGGGAGTGGAAAAAAGCCACAACTCACAAAGCAAGGAAAAGCCAGCGTTGGGGGTGGACGCCCGAAAGCGGTTGCTGCCAAAGCAGCGAAAAGCCACTTCACTTCCCTGTTTGATTCATTTTAAAAAACATCTATTAGGTAGATTATTTGCTTATTTCATTAACATTTTGGTGATAGTGGGTTTCAGGATGGTTGTTGTTCTTGTAGTAGCAGTTGTTTGCTTCGATGTGCGCAAGGCAGCCATACAGTGCCTGCCTGGCTGGTTGGTTGCTTCCTTGCCTTATATTCTTTTTAATCTTTACTTTTTTAAAATTTATTTTTGTTTTGTTTTGTTTTGCTGTTCAGGCCCATTGGGTCTGTTGTGCTGGATGGGCACCTCTGAACTCATAACTGTTGCTTCCTGTTTTTTTTTTTTTTAATTTCTTGATGTTTTACTGGTTTTATAATGGTTCACAGGGAATCAAAGTAGGACTGGTGGTGGTGGAATATCTTGCCTGGAAAAAACAATTTTGTATAGCCTCTCATGATGTAGTGCACTGGTGAGTGGGCACCAGCAGATGCTTCTTCTCTTCATTAGTGGCTGCATGGGCCTGATTATGATATTTCCTTCCATTCGCTTTTGGAATACTCTGTTTCTCTTTTACTTTTTTGGACCATTTTTTAAGAATATTTTAGAGGTCTAGAAAATATGAGAATAGAAATCTGAAATGAAATAATTCATACTAAGCTTTTAACCACAAGGACCAATATCAAAAACTCACTTGAAAAAGGACCCTGGGATAAAGGAAACTTTGTTTTGCTGTGTATATCTCTATATATGCCCTCAACTCTCTGTTTGGGAGATGAGAGTCCAAAGACAAAAGTAAAACAGAAACCAGAAGTCCTATAGCTGCTTTAAGAGTAGTTTTCAAAGACTAAAGTCCCTTACTAAGTTATTCCTGCTAAGCAGGCACAAAAGAGGGTTGATTTCAGGCCCACAACTAGGGTCTGCGTCACCCAGGGCAAACATGGATTCTGCATGCATGCACACCCAGCAGGACAGCCCACAGAATAGTGCAAAATACAAATACTATTTTGTCATTTTGACACAACCCCAGTGTGGCACTCAGGGCTGATGCCCTGCTTGCCCCCTCCCCAGCTGGGGCTCTGATTTCCTTTTACAAGTACAAGCTTCCAGGTGCTCATCTCCGTTCTCTTTCCCTTTCCACCACATGCTGATCCTCCTTTCATGAATTAATTAAGAACAGAATAGTTCACCGGGAAGTTTGTACCAGCCACCCAACTACTTGATACATCAAAATATAGGGCAGAATCCTGCTTCCATTCAGTAAAGAGAAGTCAGTTTGCTGGCAAACGATTAACCTTGGTGTAATGAAAGTTTAGAGGGTGTGTGCTCACATTATGACTAACGGAGCCAAGGGTATCACAGCCCTCTTAAGTAGTGCAGTCTACACTTCCTTCAGTGCACTTCCACTTGGAAGGAGAATTAATAATATCCTACATCCATCTTTGTATGAGTTTGCTGCACAAGGCAAGACTTTTGCAATGGCTTGTGGTATGACTTAAGATTCTAATGCTAAAGATTCTGTTATTCCTTCTACACTCAATGAAGAGTGATTTCCAGACATTCAGCAGTTCACCAAACATTCAGCAGTTACATTCTGTTGGTTTACAATCTATTATGAACTATTCTAAAAAACTGGATTCAAAAGAAAGATAGTTAATGTATTGATCTCAGTAAATTGTCTGCCAGCTTCCCATCTCTGTTACTAAGAGATCCTACTAAAATTATTCCCTTTTGATTATTTTTATTAAATAGCAATGCCTAGAGCAGTGGTGGCGAACCTTCAGCCCTCCAGATGTTTTGGATCACAGTCCTTTGTCATTCTAGGCTCGCAATTCTGGGAGTTGTGGTCCAAAGCATCTGGAGTGCCGAAGGTTCGCTACCCCTGGCCTAGAGAGGTTACTGAATTACAACTCATACAACCCCCCATCTTGCATGGCAAGTGGTCAAGCAGACTGGGGGATTTTAGAAGTTGTAGTCCAAAAATGTAGTGATCCATCATTCTTGGAAACATTGTGTAAAACTCAAAGCAAATTGCAATTACTGTAATGTTTAAAATCTTGCCTATCTTTACCCATTTTAAGACAATATGAAGTCACTGGAACTTCTGCATGTATCAATGGCTGCAGCTTCTTAATGTAGTTCCAAGTGATCTTTCTATGCAATTGTGTTCTTACACAATAGCCTGTCATCTGTGAAGATTCTCAGTGAGATTCAGGTGACTTTATCTAGAAGTTGAGTAATGGGAACTGGACTTTTCTTGAGACCGAAATGTTTCGCTACTCATACAAGCAGCTCCATCAGTCTCAAGAAAGTTGGTGGAGAGTCCTCAAAATTATAGTTCACCTTGATTTCACACACCCCTGGTCTGAATAGGCTCATAAGTTGGACAATGGCCTGAATAACCTTGTTAGGTGGACAATGTCCTGAATAGGCTTGTAGGTGGACAAAGTCGCAAATAGGCTCTTAGGAGGACAATGGCCCGAACAGGTTCATTAGGTGGACAATGGCCTTTGCAACCCTTCTCAACACCCATTAAGTATTTTTCATTTCCCCGGCTTTCCCTGACCAACATTTGTCAATTTCCCTCACCACCATTCAAATAAAACTACAAGTGTAAAAACGAATATGTCCTGCTTAGAGATGGGCACGACTTGGAATTTTTTTTCTCGAGTTGTCGTTTTTCAGGAAGGGTCCGTTTCGGCTTGTTTCCGTTTTTCGCAAAATTTTTCAAAAATTTGTCATTTCGTTTTTCGGTTTTCGTTTGTCGTTACCGCCGCGATTTAGCGCGACTTGACTTCCCAGAGCATGGGGTAGGGGGTAAGGGCTAGGCTTAGGGTAACGGTTAAGGTTAGGGTGGGTTAGTGGGCTGTACCTCTGGGTGCCTCTGGCCCACTAAGAACACAGTGTACTGGCGTATGGGTTCGGGTTCGGGTTCGGGTTTAGGGTTCGGGTTTGTGGGCTTTTAATGCCCTCTCTGGCACACCCAGAATTCTCAGCAAAACCTGGCCATGCGATTGGTGGAATGGCTCCAAAAATTTGCATGGTCCGATCCCATGGCCAGCCCATCATTGCGCGTGCACAGGTGTAAAAAAATAAAAATAAAATAAAATAAAATAAAATCAACGGAGATGTTTTGTTGCAAGAAAAACCCACTGCTGATACTGTAAAAATTCAAGCATTTAAAATAGCTAATTTTCGCATGTTTCTGTGGTGCTTTGGTGGGTTTTTGGACCACGATTTCAAAAAAAATATTGCGGTCGCCATTTTGGATCCCCCCGCCTGCACACCGCATGGCAAATGCAGACGAGACAATGCCCCCCCGCCTTGTACCAGCAGCGCAGCAGTAGCCCCAGCCAAGGAGAGGGGGCGGGGAACCCCCCCGAAATAAAACACCCTTCTGGCCTGGTAGGTGCCCTCAGACAGTTTTCGCCTGCTTTTAGGGCCGGGAATCGGGTTTTTTTTTAACTTTTAAAAACTTTTTTTCTGTGCCGCTTGGCATCGCGGGATCGCCGCGATGCCAGGAACGACAACGACAAATCAGACCCAATTATTCTTTAGTCGGTTCGAGTTCGAGTTCTGGTGGAGTAATTCCCGTTACCGTTTCCGTTCCGTAACAGAAACGAGTAACGGAAACGGAAACGGGAATTCTGCTAAGTCATGCCCATCTCTAGTCCTGCTGCATTAATGCAGGGTTTAATGAAATGCCCCACTCTACAACTACACAAGTTTCAATTGCAAAAAATATGATATCTAATATCATGTTCTTTCAACATTAACTGCACCAAAAATTACACCAAGATACAAGCTTCAATTCAAATAAGTTCTGAATGCTAACAAATGACATAACATTTGTTATTGTTTTAAAGGTACACTCAAAATTAAATAAATGTTCAATCTAAAGCCCTGAAGCCATATTAAGAAACTTAAAACTTTGATATGACAGTAATAATCAAGGTAGACATTATATATTTAAATCACACTTTTCCTGACTTCAGACCAATTCCTCTGACTTTCCCTTACCAGTTTCTATTTCCCAGACTTTTGCTGACTTTTCAGAAAGTGACAAGCCTGAACTGGGGCTTTTCCTAGACAACAAACTAGAGTGCCCAAATCAAGTTTCATTCTTATGTCTGAGGAAGTGGATTTGATCTATGAAAGCTCACATTAAAACACAGTAGTACAATAGTACCTCGGTTTTAATAACTAAATCTCTCTCTCCCTCTGTCTTTTATTTTTTGCTTTTTTTTGTGCACCAAAAACAAAAACAACAAAAAACACAACAAGAATCTATTGGTGAGTGTTAAAATATATATCACAACACCTCCTGGCCCTAATAACTTTGCTTGTTTTGTTTTTTAATGGAAACTATATACATATTTTTTGTGAGGGGACATGACATTCTTCTGTTGTCATTTTTTCATGAGGCCCCCACATGCAGCCATCATGGTGGAGAGGGCAGGATATGGTGTTGCTTGTCCTGGGTGCCAAAATGCCTGGTTACACTTAGCCTTCCAAGTTCCTAGCACGGTGTTCTAATCTAAAGTCACAGAAATTGAGAGGCGATACCTTCATTCTAGCCCCACCCCCTCAATCATCATTCTCTACAGATGGTGACCAACTATTGGGAACAGTTCCACTTATATGAGTACTTCCCAACCAATTAGGAGGCCTGAAAAATCAGTCTTCAGAATAAAAGCAAAGATCCTCTGTATATGCAGGGTATTCCCTACTTCAGACTAGCCCATCTATAGTTATTTGGTGGCATCCAGGTGGATCAAACCTGTGAAGAGGGAGAGTAATGTTGCTTTGCCCCCATGAAGTGATGCTTCTGAAGAGGGGAGACTCATAAATCCATGAAGACCCCCACTCATTCCAGAACACTGAGAAATCAAGGTTATTGCTCTTATGGACAGCCTATACTAAACAACTTAATAGACTACTGTTACTGTTTATGTGAAGAGAGCAATAGGATAGGGGAAAGCATAGAGTACCTCGCTTAGAGAAAACATGCCATTGTCTTTCAACAGACATCAATCATTATTTTAAGATAAAACGAAGATTATGACATTCAAAGAAAAGAGAGGTAACAATTTCTTCAAGCATAGTACAACAAAAGCATTGCAGATTGTGCTCCAACACCTTTGTCCCTTTTAAGGAGAAAGTGGTGTGTGTGTGTGTGTGCGTGTGTGCGTGCGTGTGTGTGTGCGCGTGCATGTGCGTGTGTGTGTATTTTTTGTGTATAGCTTGAAAAAGTATTACCTATGTACAGAAGAGGCTAACATTTAATGTGCTTGAATTGTTGATTAAAACCAAAATCCAAATAATCACATAATGAGTTTCACATGCCAGTGTGGTCTTGAACAGCTGCCGACTGTGCCAGACAGCACAGTGTGACTTGGCTCACTGAACATGCAGGCATGCCCAAGCCACCAGCACACCTAAAATAGCAATTTGAAACCTGGCCCCAGTACAACTAATACAAAAGCTGTTGAATTCTGTAAAAATGTGCAAGGATAAAATAGAAAATATAGAGAGCTTCCAAAAAGTAAGAGTGCACATAAGGAGATCAGTAATAGAAAGAGGATTAGTTTAATAAATAAATCAGGATTACAGTGTGATTTCCCATTAGCCTCTACTAATGGACTATAAGAACTGAGATCAATATCTCCAAACAGAGGCAGCAATGCGAGTGGAATTGACATTCAACAGATTGCTCACTAAAAGGCCACAAAAATATCTTCCATCAAAGACAACCAAATATTTTTGAAGTCTAAGTCAGTCTCAAGATCAACATCCATGGCAAATTAATGATTCTTATCTTTGGTTCCTCATGGGCAAGCTGTTTTGCCTGGAGCTGATTGCATTTGCTTATTTCCATCTCCCCTGCTGCCTTTCCTGGACACATACATTTTTGACACATTTTCACTAAGACTTCTCCACTGCAAAGACAAATGATATATCACTTTATGGTGCTCAATGTGACCATTATCAGGTGTGCAGATGTTTCCATTGCAGTTCCAAAGCAAAATGTGTACTGCTTATATTGCCCTGTGGTGCTTAAAACTAAAAGCACTCTCTGGTTTACAAGTCAATCGTGGAGGCTACACATTGCCCACCCCCTCGGTGAGCTGGGTCCTGATTTTACCGATCTTAGAAGGATAGAAGGTTGAGTCAACCTTGAGCCGGCTAATTGGGATTGAACCCTGGCTCATGAGCACAGTTTTAGCTGCAGTACAGCAGTTTAACCACTGAACCATAAAGTTCATCTACTCACTATAACCACATAGGCAGGACACCACTAGAAATGAAGAAACAATCATACAGGCATTTCTAAACAGAGCAAGTAAACGTCAAGAACAGGGGTGGGACACCTTTGGTCCACAAGCTGCATGCAGTTTGATGGGATTCCTCCAAGAGGCCTGCATATTTCTTTTGCTTTTACCTGAAACATGAGAGCTGCCTAGATGCCCTAAGCACATCCGATCTCACCTGATTTTGGAAGCTAAGCAGGGTCGGCCCTGGTTAGTACTTGGAACTGGCAAACCACTCCAGTATTCCTGCCAAGAAAACTCCATGGACATGGAGTCACGAAGAGTTGGTCACAACTGTAACACACACACACACACACACACAAATGTGAGAAACTATTCAATGCCATTCCATGGAAATTGGATGCACTCAGTATGCCTGAAAGCTGTTGTACTTGTGCTATTCCCCCGAATAGGTTTGGATGAAATAAATGTGTGCTTTATGTTCAACAATTACAGTTGCTTCTGCCTGCTCTGCTTTGTCCTTGCCCTGTTCCCTCTGTGCATTCTCTTGGCATGCGTACCTAAGACCCTTCTGAAATTGGGATCGAGCCCCCAAAGCTTCTGCTTTAAAAACTGTGATGTTCAAACAGAACTCCTCTGAATTAAATTGCACATTTCCCTCTTAGGGCTGGTTTATAAAGTGAAGGAACAGTTTGGTGTTTTATAGGGTCACATCTGAGGCAGCTGACCCCACCAGAAGATGCCCACCATTCCATGGCTATTTTTGTGATCATAGCAGGAATGTGTGCACTTGTGGTGATGTGTGTGTGTGTGTGTGTGTGTGTGTGTGTGTCATATTCCTTCGTAAATCATAAGGCATTTATTTTGGTCCATGACCAGACAAAACACAAAATACATTTCTATATCAATTCAGCATGAATTCATAATAAACATGCACACAAGAACAACATAACACAGTAAGCTGACCTTTGCACCAAAAGGTGCAAACAGGAATTATTTAGGCTTTGACCTTGTGATCACTGACACCATCATACCATTGAATTTAGTACACCACAAACACCATGCAATGGACCTCAGATTTGGGGCATTGAGACAGAGAGATACTAGAAATTTCATCTAGACTTCTACTAGAAAGCAGAATTCCTTTGCAGAAAAACAAATAGACTGGATTATGAAATTCCAGAGTTCCTGCTGGAAGATGGGCGGTATAGAAATAAAATAAAATAAAATAAAATAAAATAAAATAAAATAAATAAATAAATAAATAGAAAATTTTGCCCCCCTAGAGTTTAAGTGAAGAACTGGATCTTTTTTTCACTCGGTACATTTTGTGACAACTTCCCCATTTCTAGCCCAGCTGCATCCAGACAAGACTGCCCGTGAATTTAACTGCCATTCTCCAGATGCATGCTTCTCTCACAAACACAATAAGTTTATCATGTTCCTTTCAGTTCTGCTGGTTGGCAGTCTGTTTGTTTGGAGATCCTCAGGAGAAACTTCTGTGGAGTATTTTCCTTCAAGGTAAATACGTACACGCTGCCTCATGCAATAAACAAATAGAGGAATGCTTATATGTTTACTGATGCCCCTATGAATATTTATATGCTACCTTTCTTAAATTAACAACCTTTTGAAGAAAGCTTTTGGATACTTACAGGCTAAAATGCATCAGACTTTTTAAATGTAATAAACAACATTACTTAGTATTCTGAGTCACAACTTCTTTGGTTTCATATGGTTGCTCTCCTGCATTATACATGGGATATATATTTTATTGAGATCATACAACAGCTTATTCTACTATACTGCAGTTCAATACTAAAACACATCTCTCTATGCAGAGAATCTTATGGGAAATCTTATGTTTCCTATGCAATTCCTGGAACTTACTCTCCATTTAAATGATCTCAGCAAGAAAATCAAAGAATGGTCTTTCAGGCAAGCTGTGGTGAGCTACTATACACAGTCCTGATTTGGGTCCAAGAAAAGGCTTGATGCATTAACTAAACAAACAAACACAACACAACAAAACAAAAGATGCAACCAGACTCCTCAGACACTACATCTAAAGTCTTATTGGTTATAAATATTACATCAAGTCAGTGGTAGAACTTCAAAAAGTATCATGCTTCTAAGCTCTGTGTGCCAATTAAAAGTAATGACTTTAGTAGCTCTGTGGCTTAGGTTGCAGAGCAAGAAGGTGGACGTTCAGTTCCCCTCTGTGCCTCCTTGACAGGAGCTGGAAGCAATGATCTGTGGGGTCCCTACCCACCCAGAAGTTCTAGGACAGGGGTGTCCAAACTTTTTGCAAGGAGGGCCAGATTTGGTGAGATGGAAATGTGCGGGGAGGGGGCACCATTCAGCTGCATTTAGCCCCCATGCCGGACTTTGCACAAGCCTCTACGACACGTTAGGAGGAGGGGAGGATGCTGCAGCAACCGAGCTGGGGCAGGTAGGGTGGGCAGCTGGCTGGAGGATGGACGGAGGCAAGGGAGGGCAGGCAAACTGTAAAACTGCAAGCTGACATCTTTCTCCAGCATGGGGAGGGGCCAGCAGGCGGGGATGTGTGACAGGGTGAGCCGGGGGGGGGGAGAAGAGGCTGCGGGCCGCTCGAAATTCGAAAATGGGCCGCATTTGGCCCCCAGGGCGGACTTTGGACATGCCTGTTCTAAGATAATGGTTAAAAAGTAGATGGATAGATAGTAAAGATAAAGTTCTGATTTTTTAAAATACTACTTCATATTTTCACTGTTTTTATTAGGCATGTTAATTTAAGATATTTGTGGATTTGGAAATATAATTAAAATTACTGTATGTTTTTCACATACAAATTTTCAGTTCATTCAGATAGTTAGGTGTCTGGTTACAAATATAGGCTGTTATGTACTTCATCCATAGGCTAGAGTGTTTTTATTAAGTCCCACATTTCTTCCATCATATCCTTGCAAAATTAAATTTATTCCATTGTGCTCTGACATGTGCTGGAACCATATTTGAATGGATATTTTATTCACTTTTGGTGGTACTGTGGAAAAAAACCCCTAGATTAGATTGCAGTGAATGGTATTTCAAATGAGATATTAGTCTTTAGTTTTAACCTCATCACATTGCTGGATTTACTTAGACTAATTAAAGGTGTGCTTTTCCTCATTTGAAAAGCAAATTGGACTGACTTGTCTGCACACTAAAATAGCTCAAAATTAAAAAATGAATAAAATTTATATTAGTTCAGATACTAAATTAAAAAATTTGGATGACATTAATAAAATGGCCTTATAGTATAAAACTATGTATGTGGGGCTACCGATGGATAGTCTCAGGAAACTTCAATGGCTCCAGAACCCAGCAGCCAGATTGCTGACTGGGGCAGATTATAGAGATCACATTACACCCCTACTAAAACATCTCCACTGGCTGCCAATCAGCTATCGGGCACAATTCAAGATGCTGACTTACAAAGCACACAATGGCCTTGGTCCAAGCTTCCACAAAGATCGAATCTTGCTGTATGAACCAGCTCGGGTGCTAAGGTCATCAGGAGAGGCCTTTCTCTCCATCCCGCCACCTTCACAGGCGTGCCTCAGAAGAACACATGAAAGGGCCTTCAATGCTCCCAGACTTTGGAACTCCCTCCTGCTGGAGGCCAGGACTGCCCCATCTGTCTTGCCTTTCTGGAAGCAGGCAAAGACCTACCTCTTCAGGCAAGCTTTCTCTGAATGAGGGACTACCTACTATGAGACTTTTATATGGATTACCATACATGACAGCATTGACTGGTTTCATAAGAACACAAGTGTTTCCATGTTTACTTTCTACCTCTCATGATTGAATTTTTTCTTTTGCCGTACTCTTGGTAGCTTTTAATGTTCTAGGATGTCCTTGATATGTCTTAAATGTTCTGGGCTGTATATTGTCCCTCATTACTGTAAGCCACCTTGGGTCCTTTTCCAAGGAGAAAGGTGGAGCAAATATATTCTAAATAAATAAATAAATAAATAAATAAATAAATAAATAAATAAATACATGCCCACTTTGAAGATGTCCCATTGAGTCAAATGGGTATTTCCATAGATTAATGTGTATAGGATCACAGCTTTAAAGAAAATGGAGCTTTAATTTCTCTTAATTTTATCATTTTGAAGCAAATCTTACTTACTTACACTGGTAGTTCATACAAGTAAATGAAAACTGCACAGATTCATACCAAGCTTTAGAACTATGTAATTACAACATACAGATACAGTTTATTATAGAAGATACTCATATTCACTGTTTATGTAATCAGGCCAGTATCACAGAGCTTTAGAATTTTAAAGGAGCTTAAGGCTCATCTAAGTTTTGCCATTATAATCTATGGTAACCTCTTGACAATCTGATATATCCTAGTGTTGGTAAGATTTTGATGCTGATAGTTCTTTAAACTTTATATTAGTTATGTCAATTAAAACCAACTACTTCAAACTGACCAGTAAAAACCAATCTAGATATACTAAAGCATATACAGTGGTACCTCTGATAACGAATTTAATTCATTCTCAGAGGCAATTTGTTATCCAAAAAAATTGTTATCTGAAACGTGGTTTCCCATTGAAATGAATGGGAAAACCGATTAATCCGTTCCAGAGGTCCGAAAAAAGGCAAAAAAGCTGGAGGGCGGGGTTCCAGACCTCTTTATAACATGCACTTTAAAGGCTTGCAGTGCTGGAACATCCTCCAGAACATTCCCCTGCAGTGCAATGCAAACATGGACAAGAGAAACCAGCAAGACTACCCTGTCCCTAATCTGTTCCCACCCAAAGTGCAATGGGGGAAAATGCAAAGAAACAAACATAAGCAGGAAGAAAAATCCAGCCCATTTTTGCCTGCAGAGCAATGAAAAAAGACTGCAAACAAGAGAAATGAAACCAGAAGACTACCTCAGCCTTTTCCAGCCAAAAGTGCAAAGAAAAGCAGTCCAAAGATTAATAAAAGCTAGCTTCCTATCTTACCAAGTTCGAAAGGTCCAAATCCCTCAACAAAACATGTCCAGAATGGCTCCAAAACACCATGAAAAAAACACTTTAACTCCTCCCGCCCCTCCATAAACTATGCATCCTGCAATGCATGCAGGGTAGACATTTTTTGCAAGGCATTATGAAACATTTGTTATCTGAGGCAGCCCATAGGGAACATTCGCTATCCGAGGCAGCCCTATACCTAGAAATTTCCATTTGTTATCTGAGGCATTCTTTATCCGAGGTAGTACTGTATATAGATCTTAAGTGTTATTCATAATTATGTTGGGGAGCTTTGCATTGCAATATTTAATTAATTATCCTAAACCATTATTAGAATTATCAGTCTTCTTTGTCCTGGCATTTTCCAACAGGTGTGTGGGTATGGGTGTATTCTACCACTTTAGCCAACTGACTGTATCTTCAGGGCTCAGGCTGACAATTCACATGCCTTTGTTGGCAGTGTCCTGCCATCTCTGTTTTGGTTACCTATGCGGCCGCCGGCAATCAGTTTTCAGGCGATATGTAGTTTGAGCAATAGTAGAAGATGTTGCTCTGAGGACATGTCCATCAGAACAGAGATGGCTTTCTTTCATCTTCTAAGTTATTGAAACCAGAGCTAGTTACTGTCAGGTAGTATCATTTGTGACATGTCAAATAGGGAGATACCCAATATCCAAGGAATATATGCATTTCCATGACATGGAGGTTACTTCTGACTCATTGTTTCTGCCTAGCACTCTGTGCCTTATAGTGGAACAGGGCGGACTATCATCTTGTAAATTTTGGATGTGAGGCAGACTGGCATTTGTCTGTCGCAAAGCACCCCTGTGAGTTCTCACCAATAGAATTATCAGTTGGGAGACCAATACAGTATTGAATGGTGAAGCTGAAAATTATTTGTGAATGGAAGTGTAAAGTCTGAAGGAATTAAATGCATGTAACATCCGATCTTGCCTGATTTCGGAAGCTAAGCAGGTTAGTACTTGGATGGCAGGTTAGTACTTTAGGGTTAGTACTTGGTTAGTACTTGGGAAAGCCCCCCCCTCCAACTACAGGTTAGTACTTGGATTTCGGAAGCTAAGCAGGTTAGTACTTGGATGGCAGACCACCAGGTAATACCAGGTGCTTGTAGGCGCCTGGAGTAGGAACTGGCAAGCCACTCCAGTATTCCTGCCAAGAAAACTCCATGGACATGGAGTCACGAAGGGTCGGTCACGACTGTAACGATACAACACACATACACAACAATCAATATACAGTAAATATTAATATATGCTTTCTCCTAAAACACAGAGGAAAAATATCAAGTGAATACATTGAGCAATTCGGCATCATCATCACTAAACTCATTAGTAAAAATAAGGAGAAGCTGAATTGACCCTTCTTCTCATAAAAAAGGTATTCTTGGATGCTTTGGAATGATTTTCAAGGATAGTTCAAATGTGCAGTGAATCATTCAACTAAGATTATATTAAATGTTATTTTTGTATCATATACTGCTGAGAGTTTACACAGTGGAACAGCAAATTGATTTTAGTTAGCTCAGAAGTTCCTGCTACAGAATGGGAACATATGGAACCAACTCACTACATCTTCTCCTTCCACTTGCTCTGTAGGGCAAAGCATAGCGTGAAGCTATTTCTAAAAATGGGATAGTATAGGTCTCTGCTGAAGCAATCCTGGAAAATATTGGTGAGAAATAGGTTTCCAAACTAAGTATGATGAGTAAGTGACCCAAGGGGCTGAAATCCTGTTGGATGAGTTATGGCTACATAGTGGGCAGCAGACTGCAACTGACTAAATACTTCCTCAATTTTAGGACGGGTATTCTGTCCCTTTGCATGCAATTAATTGTTCTTGTGCCATCAGGTCAGCTCTGGCTTATGGTGACCCTATGAAGGAACAATCTCAAAAATGTCCTGTCCTTAACAGCCTTGATCAGCTCTTGTAAACTCAAGGCTGTGGCTTCATTTGTGGATTAAATTCCCATCATTTGTGCATATCCCCAAAGCAAAAAAGAAAATCTCCAATAAAGAGCAACATGCCTCCAATGATATTGTCATTCTCACTGTGCAGTTAGAGCTGAAAAACAGGATTTTGGCCAGTAACAAAATCAGGGAAATCAAGGATGAACCTGGAGTAAAAAATTGAAGGGGTGGGTGGGTTACAAAATGTATCTCCATTCTCTTCCTCAGTCCTAGGTACTATCGAGAAATTCCCTGGGTTAATAACAAACTAACCCACTCCAAAGAATAAATGGCTGAAGATACATCATCATCTGTAATAGTGATTACATGGTAAACACACTCCTATTTCTTCACTACAAAGGCTAATACCACCCTTGCCAAAATGAAAGACAATGGGAGGGGAAAAGGTTGTCAAACTACTTTTACTGAAAAAAAATTCTCCCACAATAAATTATAGCAATTTGAATTTAGCACATCATAAAAGTGTTTTACTGCAATACGTGATAAAAAGACAAATATTTTATGAGCAACTGTGATGCCGCCCATAGTTACCCCGGGAAGATGGGCGGGGTACAAATCTAACAATAAATAAATAAATAAATAAATAAATAAATAAATACCAATAAACCAGGAATTATAATTTTGGGACAACACTGATATAGCTTTTCTCCTCATCGGGGATGGGTGAGTCCTTACTTGAGGCCTCTTAGTTAGATGTGTGAACATATGAGTTACTCTCTATCATGTGGGTCAGAGCAGATGTGGTTGTATCTAAGGGCTTGGCTATATACGATTGATTTAGTTGTGTGTTCAGGATGGAAGCTTAAACAATGCAGAGAGTTCGGTTGGTTTTCAGTACAATGTGGTACTAAGACACAGTCAGCCACAATGAAATAGGCATGTAGAAAGTACAAAAAAAATATTCTGCAGACCATCTCAGAGTCCTGTGTCATGGCATTACCACACTTTGTCTCTGTGAAATTACGGCTGAACTGCTCACACAAAATGGCATTTCCTTTCACAAAGGTCAGTACAAATAAATTTTACTGCATGTTCACAGACAGGGAGAGTGCTATTTACAATTCAAATGAGCAGGCACAGAAAGCAGTCAATTCCACTTATAAAACTCCGATTTATGGTCCTGCTGAAACAGCAAGACTATGCCCGATCATTCGATTAAGGATGCTTGAATGCATGATCTAAAGTGTAGCCCCCTTCCAATGCTTCAAAAAAAAAACTAATTTAAATTAATTAGCTCTTGGGAAAAATTAATTACTTACTGTGTTCTACTAACTTAAAAATGTAACTCTTAAAAACAGGGATAAAAATGTTCAAATCACCTGTCAACTATTTAATAAGTGAAATAAACTGGGATTTATTATATTAAATAGGAGAAAGAAAGAGGGATAAGAGATTGAGAATGAGTTATCTCAGGATCCTTCACTTGAGTCAATACAAGTCAATCAGGAAAGAATCTGTGGAATCCTCTCCTTCAGTGTGAACCCAGCTCCTGTTGGCTGGCACTGCCAGCAGCTCCAGGTTCTGTGTTTCCTCATCGTTCCCACCCAGTTGCATGTCAAGAAGGCATTTGGCAGACAATCAAGCAGCCATTGCCTCTTCTCTTCTCTTCTTTCTTGCTGCTGCTGCTCATTCTCTTTGGTCGGAAGGAAACATAAGTGACAGAATGGTATGAGTGAGGATCATCATCAGCAAAGAACCATGAGTCCCTCCCCACCTTCCCATATACACCTCCTGAACAGTATGTGCCCAGGAACTGTGGAGATGATGGGCCCTCAGATGATCCTGAATCTATCTATCTATCTATCTATCTATCTATCTATCTATCTATCTATCTATCTATCTATCTATTTGTATGTTTACCCCATGTTTCTCCTTGGAAAAAGGACCCAAGGCAAATTACAGTAATGAGGGACAACACACACACACACACACACACACACACACACACAGAGAGAGAGAGAGAGAGAGAGAGAGAGAGAGAGAGAGAGAGAGAGAGTAAGTAGTACTTCCAATCACGAAATTAATCTGGTCCAATTGGATTTTCTTAACTCGAAATTTTCTTGTTGGACACATGGTAGCCTTTTCTGTTATCGGCCCCCAGACTATAAATACACCTCTGAGCCTGAAGAAGGCAAAGTATGAGAACTGCAGAGCTCACTACATACTAATAATTAAGTGGGGAAAAGGAAAATAGTCTGAAATGAAAGGAGAAGGTAGATTATATCACTTTGGTCAACTCCAGTAGTATTAATTATGGCTCTTCTTGCACCCCGTATCACATTTGTGCTGTGATATTATGGCAAATACAATGATCTTAAACAGCATGAAAGAGACATAGACACAGATGAGTTTTGGAACAGGCAGTACATAATAACTTCATTTTGAGACAGAGTACTCTATGGCAATATAAAAACCTTTTACAAAAAAATTAGATTCAACATTCATGTATTTGAATGTGTTATACATGTTTCTTTCAATGAATTCTATTCTGTTACATGTGGGGTTCTGTGGGTTTCAACAGAATAAATCTAGTATCACCCCCCTTTACTTTCATCATAATGTCCTTTAGTGGTCCATCAACATGTTCTAGTGCCAAACAATACAGGATGGCAGGAGGGATTTCAAGGAAGGGGGCACCTGGGTCCAGAGGCCTATTCACTTATGAAGCTCACTGGCTGGCTGTGGACAAATCACTACCATTCAGCTTATATCACCTCATAAAATGGTTAGAGTGGTACAATAAGACAACGGGCATATACTGTCTCCACTCTTCTCCCCTTGCTTATGATACCAAATGTGAAAGCAGCGGTCAAGTGTCAAGATTAGAAGAAGCATTTACTACACGTAACCCAATGGGGGAAAGACAGAACGCAGTAATGTATAAAACAGAAGATCTAAAGAACAGCAGAAGTGTTTATAATGCATCGCTCCATATACGAGATTACCAGAAATTGTTCACAATACATTGTGTTATATGTACACACTGGAACAGTTTGGCCTTCCATAACAAAGTACATTTTATTCAGGCTGGTCATAAATAACCCATAACTGGAGGGTTTTGTTTGAGAACAGTGGCATCAGGTGCAGATTTTAACCTAAATCCAAACTGCCCTCAGACATATGTTAGTTTTATGGGTGCACAGGCAGCTGCTGACACATGTGTTGGAGGAATACATTGCACTCCTGGATGGGGTGGTCTGCATTATCTCCTTGTTTTTTGTCCACAAGAGAGCATGAAAGCATCATTCTGTATCCTCAGCCAGAATCCTAATGGTGTTTGCATAAAGTTTGTGCAACTTATAGCTAATTGTGACTAAGTAACTGTCAATACATATGCCAAGGCACATTATGGTTGTGCGATCAGGCCCTGGGACTGAGAGAAGCCTTGACAATGTCATGCCTTAGCATTAAGTTGCAGCAAAGTACATAAACCCCAGATGAACTCACCTAGAATTCTGACGTATGTTTATTTGTTATAGAGAAAACAAGTTGCTTTCTACTAGTGCTATAGTAGTGGAAAGTGGCTGCAGTGTGGGGCTCCAACTATAAATTGACTTCTACCCCAGTAAATCTAGCCAGCAGAGCTAACAGTGAGGAATTCTTAAGAGTTTCAAATCCAACAACATTTTTGCCCCTCTCTACACTAGTGAAAATATCACCTGGATATACTGACCTTGAGAGACAAAAATCATACAGAGGAAATAGGAGAGAGCTAGCTATAGAGTTGTACTAGTTCAAGGTGTGGAGCCTGTCAGTGACTAAGGGTAAAAGAACATCTTTGGACAAGCCACAACCTTCCCCTCGGATCTACTGAACGATGTCCAGATATTTTCCCCTTCCATGCTTTTAATGAAGACAAATGTGTGCACCTCAAGACTGCTCAGAATCCAGGAGAAACCAGAGTCTCAGGTCATCTGATAGTTTTGGAAACACTTTACACGAGCCTTTCTTTATTTACAATAAGCAATGAGATTCCATTAATTCTACTTTTCTCCCCTGCCTGATACCCTGCTGGGAAGTTGTCTTTCTGCAAGCCAGGCTCAAAGTGGCACAGATGTCCCGTGCACTGAAATAAAAAGGAAGTGGTTTCCCTGGCAACAATAATGGCACAAAAGCTCTCAGAATTTTCTCTCTTGCTCATGCAGGGCTTGAGTAATCCAAACAGTACAGAATAATAATAATAAGCATCTGATGTGAATGCAGTACAGTGGAGGGAGGCTGTGAGAAACAGAGAGAGAAGGTGTGCCTGCATTTGTGCATCTCTCTCCCTCTCTCTTGTAAATTTGTCAACACCGACATAGTATACCTTAAGTTCACATTTGTTTCTGACCGAAAGATGTACAGTGCTATTTTTAATCAAACCAGCATTCAAATAAAATAAAATAAAATAAAAATAAAAATGCATCTCATGCTAAACATCAGTCTTACCAAGGCTAGAAACTATAAACAGATAGGAAAGAACAAACCAAATGTTGTATATTGTTTTGTTGTAAAAAGGCAATACACATTAACTGATCAATACATGAAGGAATGGACTGGCCAACGTGATTTTCCAAACACTGCTGGTGATTTGGTCATATTACACTTCTTCATGATCTCTGTGTGTTTTCTGAAGGTTAAATCAGGTTTTCTGCAGGTTTTAGGCTTTCATTTTAATTACGTCATTACATAACCTTTTTGCAGTTTCACGGAGGAGCCAAGCAATGAATTAAAGCTACTGTAGGAATAAAAAACAAGAGGAAAAATAAGATTAGAAAGTTGTTAGTCTTGTTATACTGTTTTGGCATTTCAATTAAGGCATTTCAATTATCCCTGTCCTGGCAGGATAGTAGGTGGTTTAAAATAGCCCTGCTAATGAAACCCATCCTCCCAGGCAAGCTTAAGTATCTTAATATTTTTATCATTCTTTCTTCTCAGCTTGTGTGTATGTGTGTTGCGTCATTACAGTCGTGACCGACTCTTCGTGAACCCATGTCCATGGAGTTTTCTTGGCAGGAATACTGGAGTGGTTTGCCAGTTCCTACTCCAGGCGCCTACTAGGCTTATATATATAACTACGTATAAGGAGGTGAAACAAGTTATGCATTTGTCCACCCATCCTGAAAATAAAGAGTCAAGACACATTTGTGGGATTAAATTGAGCCACAATTTATTGACTCAAATTCATTCTATCACTGGTGTTTTTTTTTTCTCCTGCAAGGGGGGGCCTGAAGGTGCAAGTGGTTACATGGTGTTCACATAGTTATTGTTGGGAAGGCCCTGACAGCTCCTCCTGCTTGAATTTGAACTCGAACTGAAACTTGAACTTAGAGTTAAATGGTCCGGGCAGCCCTCATCAATTACTTTGGCATGTTATTAATCATCCTGGTCTGTTATATCTACTATCCTAATCTATTCCTAATTATTGTTGTGGACTGCTGATCTGATAGGTCATATTTTGCTATTCTTAACCTGACGTCATTTTGCCACTTGCACTGACCTGTGATATTAAGCTAATGTGCTAGCCTCAGGTGCAGCAAGAGTTCAGTACTATGACCAGTACTAAAGTTAAGATTCTGCCTCTGGTTAATTTATTCAAACATAAAACCATTAGAAAGTAAAAAACAAACAATCAAACAAACAAACCAGATGGTTGTGACCCCCAGGGCCATTGTGACAACTCCCACTTTTGAATACTGTCTCTCCTCCCAGGCAAGGAATGAAATCAGAAAGTATCTTAACATGTTCATCATTCCTTTCTTCTCAGTTTAGGCCTATATATAACCATGCATAAGGAGGTGAAACAAGTTATCTATTTGGGTGGCCAGATTTTAATAAAATAGTAAAGGCAAGTACAGGGCCAGCTATTAGTACAAAACACAAAAACCTGAAGACCTGTGGCCCCTCAACTCTCTGAAAAGTCCTAAGCCATTTGCAATGTCTAGTTGTAGTGCATGAGCTCCTCATTTTTCAACGATTCCTTATTTAAATATGAGAAGTCAGCTTTGTCAATGCTGGAGCAATTTTTAGCTTAAGTGCTTGAAAAAAGAGGAAAGAGGAGGTGTGTTTATCAAAATTTTCATGTATTCAACAGCTACAAATAAAGAACACCTGGAACAGCAGTCAAGTGTTTGCTTTATTTTCTTAATTTACACTTTCAAGTGCTTTGCAAAACACTTCAGCTTCCTTTCTGTGAGACAGATTTGTATTCCACACATTCACTTAGCCACTTCCCGATTAATAAAATTATCATCTGTTCAATGCTGTCATTTAGACAGAACTCCTATTTAAGTATTTATAACAGGGTTAAAAACTGAAAACTCATCAAATGGGGGAAGATAAAAAGACCCATCTCCCGTATATTTATCACTTCCCATGTGTGGATGGTAGCCGTCTCTGAAAAGAACTATATCTCTGCGTAGTGATTCTCAGTACAATGAGGTGCTGTATTTCCCCTCAGCATTCTGGATCCCATTGACAGTCTCTGTAGAAACAAGACATTTTCTTCATACAGCTCCTCTCCGCATAAGGATGAGGAGGATGGATGGGGGGGGGGCAGCACCTTAAACACTGCTTTAAGATGGCTATAGCCTTCTGAAATTTGTCATAGCCATGGAAAGGCACAATAAGGCACAATAAGGAACACTAACATCTCTCTCTCTCTCTCTCTCTCTCTGTGTGTGTGTGTGTGTGTGTGTGTGTGTAAGAGAGAGGGAGAATCATTGCAAAAGCTAACATCGGACCGATGAAGCTGTTTGGATGAACAGCGAAACGTTTCTATCTCTCAAAAAGAAGTCCAGTAGCCATGACTCAGCTCCCAGATAAACGCACCTGGATGACTGAGAATCTTCACAGACAATCAGGAAGAGTCTCCAGCCCATCAAGTGCTATGTCACCCAGCTGTTTCAAGAGTTTTAAAATGGCCTCAATGCTGTACACTTATTTTCAGGCCTAAAAATTAACCTCAAAAAAAACCTAGGACACACAACACATCTAGAAAGAGCAGAGCCAAGCCTCACAACTGTTCTAGAGGCTGTTCTTGCAAACCAAACCAACCTCTTCCACAACTGTGCTCTTCCGAAACTTGGCAGGCTTCATGACCTTAGAAGGTTCATGTAGTTCTCACACAAGCTACAGATTTTGTTATGAAATTAAACAGCATTATCAGCTCACATCCCCTTTTAAACACTGTACGTACCCTAAAAGCCCCATGTGTTGCTGATGGTCCTGCAGAGGTTATACAGTATAAGTCTAACAGGGAAAGTGTTAGTTGTTGTTGATTTCAAATTTTATTGGATTTTATGCTTGGTGATTATTAATTGGTTATGAATCATGCAGTATTTGGTTTTCTGGCAAACTAGGCAATTTCTCAATTGATTTAATTAATTTCTCAATTGATTTCATTGAGTCTGGCTATCTCCTAAAGTATGAAAGTGGAGTCCAAACCAAATTTCAAACACTTGTATCCAAATTTAAAGTCTACATGTATTATCTAGTCCACTGGGGAATGAAACTCAGGTGTGGCAAAGCCCATGTTTCCCCTAGTGTAGTTTTTGAGAGCAGAAGGATACACAGGAATGGAAAAATAATTGTCCCCAACAGCTCCAATGCAGCTAACAGAAACTTCCCTGCATCAACCTGTTTGAAACGTGGAAAGCTTAAGCCCCCTGTTGAACATGAAATAGTCACCCAATGCAGGCATAAAACAACCATGTTATAGGCTGTTACATTTACTCATACCCAGGTCCACAAATGCATTCTCTAAAGGCTCAAACATGGCAGAAAATATATAGCACAGTTTCCTAGCAGAAAATGTACAGGACATTTTCATCTGAAATATGTTAAGATTAAGGTTCTGGGCATTTTATTCACTGATGCTGCTTTTAAAAACAACTAGAGCTGTTCATTGATTTTCCCATTATAGACAATGAGGAGACCTCTGAAACTTCAGCAGACAAAAACATAATAACATCTGGGTTGTGAAACACAACAGTTGAGCTCTCAACTATCTTCAGAGTAAAACTGCTTCCTATCTGAAGCACTGAAACCAATGCTGAAGTGTTTTCTTTCTTCTGAACATGTCTCAGCTCATACCATTACAATAATGACTGAGATAATATTTTACACCAAATAAAGAAAAGCGTCTGTTCCTTGCATGAAGTGTTGGATGCACACAGCATGTGGCTACTCATAAGAGGCTACTGTTCTCACCAGTTGCATTTCATCCCACCCACACTTAGACAAGCAAAAGAATTAAAACAAGAAAACAGAAAACAAAAAAACCCGATCCCAGCCCCAAACCATACTCTGTGATCTACATATTTATGGCGTCACTCAAGTCCTGCTGAGATCTACACAGTTTCTGGCCTGCAATAAAAGCAGACACAGTTTCCTTGCCAGTGAAACTGCAGGACCCAGCAATGCTGGTCTATGAGCACAGAAGGTATCACAGTTGTCATATGATTGTTAATTTAGACAACAGCACTTGCAAGAAGTGCTACGTGACCTTAGGACAGAAGTTACAGGCAGAAATCCACATAAATAGATTGCTTTGTTCAATGCCACGAAATTTGCTTCTTTCAGAGCCTAATCTCTTTGCTCAGTAGTTGGTCAATAAACAGTCTGAGAACAGGAGCCTAAGTACCTTGCTGTCTTCTCTACAATTGTTCCCTGGCTCAGCATAGCTTCACAACAGATTTTTATCTGTTTACATGCCTTATGAACCTCTTGTCCCTCAACACACCCATAGCCAACTCACATTATGCTTCAGTCTACTGAGTGACTAGACCACATGAGTCTTCTGTAGCTCATCTTGTTGAGTTGTTAGGTGCTCAGAAGCTCAACAGCATCTGACTATATCATACCACTGCCTTCTATCACTAATATTTAGCTGCAACAGATGTTAGCGATCAATACATAAGGTTTTTCATTGTCATTCAAAGACCGATTTGTCTGCCACAAAACCTCCTCTTCCCCCTTCCTCTTTCCCGCTTACCACCCTTGTCCTTTCCTGATCTAGAAAGATTAAGGAGAAAGATGCTGATTAATGTTAGGAGTTGGTTACAGGGAGAACTGAAATCTGTTGTCACAACAGTTTCAGTAACTAAAAGTCCATTGTTATAGCTGTTATCCATCATCAGGTTGCTCCCAATATATGGACAACCCAATGGCAGGGGTTTGTGTGTGTGTGTGTGTGTGTGCGTGCATGGCCTGTGCCTCTTTGCTTGAACTAGAGTGCAATATCCAATCAGGCTTCTTTCTTGCATCTTGCCGAGAACTTTTGGACTTGAAGTTTTTCATACAGGTACATGACTGATGAAGTGAACCGTCCCAATCCACAAACATTTGCGGACTATATTATTTTTTAGTGGTCTCTAAAAGTATTGTTTGCTCTTGTATTTGCATTTGGTACTGGCCCTATGGCTCCCTTTTATTTTTCATGAATTAGAGACACTTGGAAGATCAAAGGTCAGAAGTTCCGCTTGGTCCTTCTGAACTCAAGCTCATGGCTTCCTTTGTTGATTTAATTAATTAATTTCTTGTTTGATCTTCCCTCTTTTCCTGCGGCCACCCAACTTTCCCCAGCATTATTGTCTTTTCCAGTGCGCCTTGTCTGCTCATGATGTGCTCAAACTATGATAGCTTCCGTTTAGTCATTTATGCTGCCAGGGAGAGTTTCAGACTTGGTTTGGTCTAGTACCCACTTATTTGTCTTTCTGCTGATTCATGGGATTTACAAAGTTCCCCTCCAGCACCACATTTTACATGGATCAATTTTCCCCCTGTCAACTTTCTTCACTGTCCAGCTTTCACATCCATACCCAGTAATGAGGAATGCATGGTGTAGATGACCTGTGACAAATCCTTGTCCTTGAGGATCTTTTCTAGTACCTTCATAATTGCTCTTCCAAGTTTCAGGCTTCTTCTGATTTCTTGGCTACATTCTTCATTTGGATTGATGGTCGAACTGAGGTAGAGAAAACCTTTTAAAATTTGATTTCTTCATTGTCAACATGGAAGTCATATAACTATTTTGTCTTTTGACTTTTGTCTTCTTTATATTCAAATGCAGACTTGTTTTTGAACTTGCACCAGTGGTTTCCATATCATTGCTGCTGGATTAAAATGTTTTGAATAATTAATTAATTAAAAAACCAACTGATATTTCTTCCTCCAAGGTTCACTTCTCCATCTGATTCTAATTCAGCTTTCTATAAATATTCTGCATATACATTGAACAGAAGGGAGGTAAAATACATTCTCATTTGACACCTTTGCCTATGGGGAACCATTCTGTTCCCCTGTACTGTATTATGTCTTTGCAGTAGCTTCCTGTTCAGAATGTAAGATACAGATCAGGACAATCAAGTGTTGAAGCAGACCAACTTATTGTAAAACAGTCAATAGCTTTTCATGATCCACAAATTCAAAGGCTTCACTGTAGTCTATAAAGTAGAGAGTGAACCTCTGAAGCAATTCTTTGGCATGTTCTAGTAGCCAGTGTCTGTTTGCAATATGACCCAGTCCACTACTGGGCACAATTCAAAATGCTATTATGACTAATAAAACCATGGCTGATTTGGTCCCAGATTATCTGTGCAACTGCATTACCCTACATAGGCCTCATTCTAGATATTCTGGGGGAAGATGTCCTTCTGTTGGGTGGGCTACTCTCACAGGCATGCCTAGTGCAGTCACAAGAGAGATACAGTATTTTTCAGAGACTGTGTTCAGGTTATGAAAATCACTGTTAAGGAAAGTCTGGCTGGCCTTTTCCCTGTTAACCTTGCCACAGCAGGAACAGACCTTTGTATTCTGGCAGCCCTTTGACAACTGTCTCTTTGCCAGGGAAGTCCTCCCCCCGCCCCCCAATGGGAAATGTTTTACTTTTAACAATAATTTAAAATGTGATTTTAAGAGTTTTAATTTTAAATGCTATTTGCATTGACTAAAAGTTCGGCCAAATTTTAATATTGTCATTTCCTTCCATACTCAAGTTGCATTTCTTTTTAAATTTTCGTGAGACTCCTTGAGTGCCTTCATTGAATCTCGTTAGAATTTAAACAACTAACACAGAAAGTGAGAGATGGGAAGGCAGCAGCAGCAGAGACTGCAAGCCAAGACTGTAAATAAGCTATCTTAAAGAATTGGTCCATCTTTGAGGGGGAAATTTACTTGTGAACATGTGTGTGTGTCTGTGTGTGTGTTTAATAGGGAAGGTGGTACACAATACTGTATATGTTTCACACATGAGTATAATACTCTTTCAAAATATTCTTTATTGAATTGCTGGGAAAGATGCAGAATGAACCAACAAAAACAAGCCAGAGGCTAAAGAAATTCGAAACAAAGAAAGATTCCAACATAGGTTTTTTGCTTCAGAAGAAGGTGAAAGACAGGGCATGGTAGAAGTGCCCACAATTATACATGGTATGGAAAAACTAGAAAGGGGGAACTCAGCAAGGGAAGGATTAACTCCTCATGGCTGCTTCCGCTATACTCCGTCAGATGGATAATTGGTGAGAATGTCCTCAGTGTCTTTGTCATCCCAAACTAGGACATGAGATGGTAATATATATTCATTTTACTGACCTAGACTTGGAAGGTGTTCAATGTATAAGAAGCCTCAAAAGTAATCCCCTACCCCCAAGTCTCTGAAATACTATTGTAATATACTGTACTATTATAATTGTGGGACTTTGTGATATATAGCACATTACTCTGAACACAGGTCTGGATGCTGTCATCACATGACATAGCCAACTGGCTCATTCCCACAAAGACTGTTATGTGGTTCAGATTCTCATTTTAACAGCAAGGGCTGTGAGCTGTGCAGCAGGAAAGAGAGAGCAATGTTTTTAGCTAAAGAACAACTTACAATTGAGCAGTACAATGTTGTATCACCAACTGCTAGGACAGTGATGGTGAACCTATGGCACGGATGCCAAAGGTGGCACTCGTAGCCCTTTCTGTGGGCACCCGACATCGCTCCTTCATAGCCACCAGTATACAGACTAAATGGCTCTATTGGCACTTTGCAAAAATAAAATAAAATAATGGGCTTAGAATTGCAGTTTGGGCACTCGGTCTCTAAAAGGTTCGCCATCACTGTGCTAGGAGCTGAAAAATCTGCTTTATAGCTGCCCTACCATCTCCTGAGCTTGTGGAAGATCTGGCTCACTCCTCCTGAGTAGGAGCAGGGGGTGCTGGCCATATGCTGATGGATGGGCAAAACATCTTTGATTCCACATTTCTGCTTAAACCCAGCACCAGCTCTGTTATGAGAACCCTCAGTGCCTTAGAGCAGGGGTTCCTAAACTTGAGTCACCAGATGTTTTTGAACTATGACTCATGGTGGAGGCTTCTGGGAGTTTTAGTCCAAGAAAGTGGAATATGCTGCCACGGAGGGTGGTGGAGTCTCCTTCTTTGGAGGTTTTTAAGCAGAGGCTGGATGGCCATCTGTCGGAAATACTGTGATGGGGGTTCCTGCATGACAGGAGGTTGGATTGGATGGCCCTTGAGCTCTCTTCCAACTCTATGATTCTATGAATATATGGGAATGCAAAGTTGGGGACCACTGCCTTGGAGGACCATCCAGGGTGCACTGGACCTTTTGAATCTGCAGTTTCAGGGATACAAGATATATCCTGAAATGTTATCAATCTGCCTTCCTTGTTTTCACTACAGCAGAAAGAATGAAATCTGACACAGAGAAAGAAACAGTGAAGTGAAAAAATGAAACATAACAAGGAGTGTGGTGTCTCACTGACCTTCCTGAGCCCAATTAGCAGGTCTTACAGAATTGAAGAACTTTCAAGGCAGCTGTAAATTACAACTTGGAACATGCATAAAAAAATGTCAGTCCCAAAGATCTACCACAAGATTTTGAAAGAAAATATCAGTACAGTATTATTGACAGGATCTAAAGAAGTAGGTTATGTCTACAAAAACATATATTAAATAAATCATGTTAATCTTAAAGGTGCCATAGGGTTCTTTTTATTTTGGTTCTTGAGATTTGTGTGAGAGACTGATTCCCATTTCTTTCTTTCTTTCTTTCTTTCTTTCTTTCTTTCTTTCTTTCTTTCTTTCTTTCTTTCTTTCTTTCTATCTATCTATCTATCTATCTATCTATCTATCTATCTATCTATCTATCTATCTATCTATCTGCTTCGCTTAGAGAAAGAGGTGATGAGTCATCTGTCTTGTCTATGCATGGGAAGACAAGAAACTGCAAAATTCATCTCCTTGAGTTACAAGTGGGTAAGGTCTTCAGTCCCACCCATTTTTGTGGTCCCTTGTTTTAGGCCCTAGCACCACAATTTTTAAAATGGGGAGAGAGGAAGAAAAATTGCAAGTCTTGGAAGCCTCTAGAAGTGGTAACTGTCCAGTAAAGCAAGTCCCATGGTCTTTCTTTGTGCGGCTTTTCTACATTAAAAATGGAAAAGAACTTACATATTTTTGGGAGGGGGGGTAGAAAAAGTTGTGTGTATGTGTGGAAGATTTCTGTCAGGATCCAAGCTCCAGTGGGTTCTAGCTGATTAAAACAGGTGCCCAAATTCACCAGTCTTGTTTTAGTGGGCTAGCCATTGCCCACCTGGAACAAATCTGACCAATCAAAGCAAGTCAAATATTTGAAAAGCAGGATACCAAAGGATCTACATGGATTTGACCTTGAACATTGGCAAATCATATCTATCTACAGTGGGCATTTATTTCTGATGAAAGCCCCTACTGGCTGCCCTCTAATATCAAAAAGAATGCCAATACAGTCATTCTGTTGGGAGATTTGGTGGTTAGAATTCACCTAAGCTAGCCTGATTAGTGCTGTAAGGTAGGAGATTTATTTGTTTGTTTAGTTACTTCTCTGAACTATAATAATCCTTGTCTATATGGTCTTAAATGAGTGGGCTGGACTGAGCTAAACTGGGTCTCCACGGGGTCTGGCATGCCATTTGGTGTGATCCAAACAGCACAGGGAGCTTAAGAAATCCCATTTGGCCTCTAGTCTTTGTCAATAACGTGAAGTGGCTTATCCACTGCAGGATTAGAGATGTGAAGGCACGGGAAAAAACCAGAAAAGTTTTGGGGGAGGGAATCATTTCCCCACCATTTTTTCTCCTGAAGCCTCCCCCCTCCTGAAAAATTGGAAAATTTAAAAAAGAAATAGGAAAAAATAATTATGGAATGTTTTATTTTAACATGATGAATAAAATATTTTAAGACAGGTTGTTCAAATATTTTCCAAATCATTTCAGATTATTCTAATTTCTGTGCACTGAGGACAAGCAAGTTCTAGGATACAAACTGAACTCTCCAATGCAAAAACAAGATGCATTTCTTCCTTTAGAAGGTGCTGCTATTGTCACAAGAAAAAAAAAAAAAGGCTTCACATGACCTAATGCCGGTTCTGCCCCTGTTTCTCTGTACTCATGGGCATGCTGATTGAAACCGGCAGTACTTTAACCGTACGTCCCTGATCCTTACCTGGAGGTAGGGAACAAACACAAACCAGGGTGAACTGTTCGAGGAAGAATCTTGGTCGATAAGCAGGGGAAATGGATTCATAAGAACTGTTCAAGGAAGAATCTTGTTGTTCGATACATCGAAATACCGATGTTCCTCCCCCCCTTCTCAACCCCCCCAAAAGTAATCACACTATTTTCTCGATGCGGGTTAAGAGGAACTGCACGTCCCCTGGGGGGTGGATCGAGAAGCGGATTGAAAAGATTCCTGAGCTCCAGGACGGGAATCTCTCACCCCGCTTGGAGCGCAGTTCAGGGGGCGTTGTCAGGGTGAACTCGGATTGACCCCACAAGGACGTGAGGTTCCGTTCCTTCGAACCGGTCTCCAGCGGGGCCACGAACTGCAGCGAAAGGGACGTGAAGTATCAGCCTAAGTCTCACTCCCTTCTATACATTTTCCCTCTCTTCAATTATTTTTATGGGAATGAGGATTTTTTTTTTACTTTTAATATTGTGGAGAGGAAATATGAATAATTGGAAATCCTGGATTTTTAAACATTGTTTTGTAGAGAATTTTTTGATCCACATAAACTAATAAACAGTTCAGGAGAGTGTTACTTCATTTGTTACTTTCAATTACAAATAAATATTATTTTAAAAGTAAATTCTGTTTGTAATAATTCTTCAGATACACTATATTTTAATATGCTAGTTATAATTTTATGCCAAGTTAAATGGTCCATAGTCACATTTTATGTTCATATAGTAACAGAATGACTTTGAAGCTGTAAAAGGGTATGTGTTCTAATGTAGCATTTTTCTTCCAATTTTTCTGAAAATTTCTGTTTTCTCTGAGCCTCAAAATTTCCAGAAATTTTACGTTTGTAGGCAGGTTAAGGCAAATTTATCACTTTTTGGCTCTTTGGAAGGCTGAGGAAATGGGGGGGGGGGTGAGGGATTAAGTGTGTATCAGGGCAGCAAATATGTACTGCATCACTGAAAAAAAGAAACAACAAATTGAAAGATTCTTGGAAGCATGTTTGTTTTCTGTTAAACGTTTGGTCAAGAGCCTGCCCAAAACTGAATTGGGAAGTGATCAATTTGCTGAATATTTGCTGTAAGCCTCTACATGAAGCTGGAAATTGGAGGTAGGCTTGCTTTTGGTCTGTTCCCAGTGATCATATGTGCTGGAAATAAACCAAACCACACACACCCAAAAGTAGAAGGGCCTGACAGGGGCTAGCAAGCTGCAAGTAAGAATGCACCAAGGACAATTTGGTTCACTCTAGTGATTGCTTCATGTGATTGCTGTTAAAGGAGCAAACCAGTCCAACCCCACATTGCTCCAAACAGTAGGTTATATGCCTGCCTGACTGCACTCCCATTTGAATTTTTAGATCTTGTGGGCAACTTAACATAGAAGTGACAGTTAAGAGGACAAATCCCATTAAAACAACCAACTTGTATACAGATTTGACACATTCACATCTTGGAATGGTTAGAGCAGGATCAAAAACATTTTCTCTCTCACACACAACTGCATCCGCCTGTGAGATAAAAATGCGAGTTCAGCTTCCACATCCTATTTTTGTTTTTGTGGAACAATGACTGTAGAAGAATGTGCCCATGTCAGTTTCCCCATATTTCAAATCACTAGCTGATCTAGTAAGAAGCGTCGTTTAACTGTCTCCAAATTTCTGACCCACAATTTTACAGCCAGAGTTAGTCATATCCCGATCCATTTAAAAACTAGATACAAAACATGGCTAGGCACACATTTTCTTCCAGCCAAGCACTACAGTTTATAGTTAGAATCACAGATGAAATGCACGCTGATCTCAGTTTATAAAATCCAATTGCACAATTTGGCCAGTATTTTACTAAGCTCCTACTAAGCCCAGTCCTGCCAGCATAACTACACGGGATCGTGCTGCTTATACAAGCATTGGGGTTGTGCTTGTATAAGCAGCACAACATCAATCTCCAGAACAAAAACCTGCCCTCTGACTGCCAATGGCAATTCTGAGTTAGACAACAGGATCCCACATCGTGATGCTAATGGAGTTCCACCCAGCCAGAAACTCTGAGGAATACCAGGTAGGCCAGGGGAACAAGATGGAAATGCATTATTTCTGGTGCATAATATTGCATGCTTTCGGCCAATGAAAACATTCTACTACAAAGTACAATTCTCTTCAAAAAACTGCTCTATTAGGGGAAAATCTGCTGTGACTGTATCCTGCATAAACTCCACTGAAACAAACAAGAGCATCCCAAAATCATTACTGTCCTCTTGTGAAGCTACTGTGCATTTCAGCAGAAGCCTTCCTGTAGAAAGGTTCATAACCCCTGCACATGCTAAGTGGTAAATGAAGGCTTGCAAAACGATAAGGCCCTTTTAATAATATGTCAACACTGTTCTAATTGAATTATGCTTCTTCATGCCTCAAAGCTCACTAGACAAAAATACCTTAAGATATAGAGATACAGGATGCCAATTATTAAGGCAATCAGTGTTTATACAGTAGGGAAAGTTCACCTCAGGCAGGTGTGGGAAATCTCTATCAAATAGACTGGAAATGTGAAAATGTATGCATGACATTGATGAAAGTCACCTTCATAATTTGATAATAATATAAAAAGGATTGTTAAGTTTTCTCTCTAGGGGTGGGGGAAAACAGAGGAAAGAGTAATTAAATTTTAATTTCCTTTTTCAATTCAGCAGATAAAGATTTACTGAACAAATAACAACATGAGTGCCCTTTGAGGTGCATAACTCAGATGCCTTTAACTCAATCTTCACTAACGTTGAGGGATTGTAGAGTCAGAAGAAGCTTCTCCGTGATTTGGTGTCTCTAAGGGCGTTTATACACGACCCCTAAACTCCGGGGCAAATGGCTCCCAGCTCCGGAGCTTAGAAATGTTTCCCCACCAGCTCCGGAGTTTACAGGAAATTAAGTACGTCCACTCCCCCATAAGCGCGTCCCAGCACACCTTTCAAGTACCTGCTCTCTGGAGGTGAAAATGCGGTGTAACGATAGTGAGTGCAGGGCTCTCCTCGCTTCTGCTTGTTGTTTTTTTTGGCTCCCACTCCTTTAAGAGCTCCTTAAGAGCTCCTTAAGAGACTGGAATGTTGCCGCGGCAAGAGGGAGAGCCAGAACGGAGGTGAGCCACGCTCTTTTCTTCCTTTTTTTCCTCCCTCCCCTCACGCAGCCAGCAGCCAGGAATGCCGAGGGGGTGGGAACACAGGAAGAGCGACAAGCCCCTAAGATCTGTGGTCCGAATTTAAGTGGCCAGCGGATCTTAGGGGTCGTGTAAAAGCGCCCTAAGTGGCAGGAGGGACATTTTATAGGGTTTTTAAAGGGTAGATGAACCAATGAATCAATTCATTAATTAAGAAATTTGTAAATTCATGTTTTATTATTCATTGAATTGATAAATTATGAATTGTGACAAATCAATTCATTTTTTTCAATTCACGCCCATCACTAAATCATCACCTTTATTATAAAACCTGGTTCTGTTTCTGAGTTTCTTTGTGCCTCCAGGATATTTTCTATAGTACAGTACTGTTCTATAAAATTCTTTCCAAATTTTTATATCGTCTTTGCAAAACCATTTATAAAACCATTTAACCTCATTAATGGTAGCAGTAGTTGCAATGGACATAGCATACAACTGGAAAACATGGGAGAAAATTTCAACAGCCATCCAGGATTGGTTGTTATGTAGACCAAAACCACAACATGAGTACAGAAGGTGTGAGAAACATGAACTTTAGAGTAGTTAACCTAAAAAGCTACAATAGGATCTTTGTTCTGATATGAGTTTTATGAAACTTGCTGCCCCTTTAAAGGTTTTGTGACTTCCTTGGAACACACCTATGGATTACAAAGTGATCAGCTATTCTTGTCTATCAAAATCCAGTGGCAGTGAGAGTACTGAAGTGTCTTCAACCCGTAAGCTACACTGGGACAGCTTTTTCTCCCTTAATACTTGGGATGGGAATGTAGCAGTGGCTCCCAACCTTGGGTAATCCAGGTGTTCCTGGATTGTAATTCCCAGAAAATCATCCTCACTTGATGTACTAGTTGGGCTTTCTGGGAGTCACAGTCCAATAATACCTGGGTTACCAAAGGTTGGGGACCAGTGGATTAGAGAATTTGAGGAAACAAAGGGCGCTTTTACACGACCTCTAAAATCCGCTGGCAAATTAAATTCGGACCAGAGATTGTGGGGTGTTGTTCCTCTTCCTGAGTTCCCACCCTTCTGACCTCAATTGCTCCTGTCTGCAGAGAGGGGAGGGAGAAAAAAAAGGGAGAAAAGAATGCAGGCTCACCTCCGCTCACCTCCACCTGCCGTCTAGAGCAGCCCCAAGCAGCCCCGTAGGGATTCCTGTCTCTTAAAGGGGTGGCAGGGACAAAAAAACAAACAGAATGTGAGGGGAGCCCAGCATCCACAGCTTTACAATCCACATCAGATGATTTTTTACCTCCGGAGACCAGGTACTTCTAAAGTGCGCTGGGGCACGCTTAGGTGGGCATGGTCGTGCTTTATTTTGTTTAAAGTCCGCAGCTGGTGGGAAAACAATTTTAAGCTCCGCATTTGGGGAGCCCTTTGCCTCGGATTTTAGGGGTCGTGTAAAAGCAGCCAAAGTCAATGTATTAGGGAAATGCTAACAGCAGCATCATAACTTTAGTTTCCCTCTATCTTTCAGCTGGATTGTGGGATAAGGGGCTGCACCAGTAACCATGAAACCATAGCTTCTGCAACCTTGACCTAATGGAATGTGGTACACACTAAGCTTCATTTGTGACAATGAAATCCAACTCATAAGATGTAATATGCTGCCACGGAGGGTGGTAGAGTCTCCTTCTTTGACGGTATTTAAGCAGAGGTTGGATGGCCATCTGTCGGAAATATTGTGAAGGGGTTCCTGCTTGGCAGGGGGTTGGACTCGATGGCCCATGAGGTCTCTTCCAACTCTATAATTCTATGATTCTATGATTCTATGGCCAGAAAGAAGAGCATAAAAGGGGTGGGGTCAGGAAGGAGCCAAGTTACACTGGATCTAAATCTCTCCCAACAGAGAGACAGTGGGAAGAATACGGGCACATAGATCGGCTGGGAGAAGGATAGTCCCAAGTATTTTCAACATCCATAGGTATGGCAGGGTGTGGATTTTGCACAACCTTAGCTAGCCTAGAATTGGCTGAGCTGGTCCTTCGCCCTTTGGGCCAGCCAAGATTGAATCCTATGCACAGCAAAAACAGAATCTAGTAAAATGTTTCTTTAGAACTCTCATTTCAACTGTAGCCTCTGGTGAGAGAGAGTAAAATACATAATACATTACAAGAAACAGTGCTATTCACAATAAAGCAGCTGCCCTCCAGTCTATCGTGGGTTGCTACTACAAGCACTGGGGAAGAGGTAATCATATAAATTTGTCTAGAGACGGGCACAAAACAAAAAAATGAAACACTGTTTTGTCATATCATAAGGTTACAAAACATTTTGTATTGTAACGAAAAATGGCAGATAGCATTTTATTATGAAACAAAATACCATTTTTACAGTTGAAATGAAATGATTCATTCTCCCTTGCAGCCCCCTGTTTCCCAGGTGGGTTTTTTGACAGGTCAGGCTGACTCCCAACAGATCAACCTGTCAAAGGGAGAAAGGAGAAGGGTTTGAATTTACCGCTGCCTGATCCATTCTCCCTTGTTATCCTGCTTCTCGGGTGGGTTTTTTTTGACAGGTCAGGATGTGGGGGTGGGTGCCCCCTTCCCACACCCTGACCTATAAAAAAAAAACAGCTGGGTGCCCGTGGTGAAGCAAGTGGCACCAAATTTAAAACCGTGCTTCTCTCTCCCGTTGTGGCCACTGCCACCGGGATCCAGCTGGGATTTTTTGACAGATTGGGCTGTGGGGAGGGGGCCATCCTCCTTCCCCAGTGTCTGACTTGTCAAAAAACCCAGCTGGGTGGTGGTGGGTAGAACATGAGAGTGGGGCAGGCAGCCGTGCTCTCCAGTTCTCGCTCCTGCCCCCCCGAGCTGGTGTTTTTTGACAGGTTGGACTGTGGGTCTGTGGCCCTCATTGTGGGCATGGCACTGTGTGGCAGCAGCTTATGGCCTGGTGGGCCCAGCAGTGTCCAGTGGCAGCCTTCAGCTTCTGGCCCTCACCCTGGGTCCTGTTTGCTGGGTCCTGGCCACTGTATATCAAAGCAAATTTTCCCACAGCAAACCCGTACAAAAACCAGCTTTGTGGCAGCAACTTCTGAATACTTTCATTGCTCATTTCATTTTGTTATAAAATTTCTATTAAAATTCGTTAGCAATTTTTCCAAAGCAAACCTTTCAAAAAAAAAAAAACCAGCTTGGTGGCAGCACCTTCCAAATAGTTTTGTTGCTCATTTCATTTCATTATGAACATTCTATTAAAAATCCGTTAGTAATGTAATGAACTGAAACGCAACAAGTAGCAAAATGAAATGAAATGAAACACTATTTTTCCATTTTGTACCCATCTCTATACTTGTCTCCTTAAATCAGGCATGTTGACACTCTGGCCCTCCAGATGTTTTGGACCACAACTTCCATAGTCCTTTATCATTGGCAATCTAAGCTTAGAATTCTGGGAGTTGTGGTCCCAAACATAAGGAAGGCTGAAGTGTGGACATGCCTGCCTTAAATGTCCATAGAATGAACACAGTGAATCATATAGAGCAGCTGATTCCCCAAACCCCAATGATTCAATGAGCCAAATCTAGTTGCAATCTACTAGCAACAGGATTTCCACTATAGTGTCCATTTTCAGTGCCTGGAAAGTTGCTTTTTAGATTAGCAATCCATCTCTAATAGAGAAGTAGTAGGATGATGCATCATCCTTCCATGGTACTGTTACAAAAGGCTTCACTAAGTCATTATCGTCATTCTTTTTTGAAATAATTTTCTACATTCTGCCTCCCTTTCCTAGTAGGGATGCTGGATACAATAGTTCCAATTTCATTTGCTAACACGGAAAAAAAAGATTGCTTCCCAGATTCCAAGCACGCTCACTGCTGCTATCACCGCTGACTTTCTCTTTCCTTATAGCAGGGTAAAGCTCTTAATAAAAGCATATTCTTCAGTATGCCTCTAGAGGCAACCCAACAATCAACTACAGGCCTATATTATTCTTTGAAAGACAAATGAAATCACATTGTCAAATGATATATAACATTTGTTCAAAATGGCTTTACAGCTCACAAATCCATAACATCAAGGGCTACAGGGTCAGAAAAAGACCCCAGGCAAAATATACTCCAGTATTGCATTTATGACACTATGTATTAAAGTTTTTCTCCTCGAGATAAGAAAATAGTAATGTGACCTGTAAACATTTGCTTTGGTAGGAAAAACTTCTAGCTAATCTTTAGACTTCCTCTCCTTGATTAGAATAAAATTAAGAATGAAAAGCCTTTCAACATGTCTTGAGTATCCAACAGACTTGTAAAAATGAATTTGTTGGCATCAAATATTAACTTACTTAATACAATGAAAATCTCTGTTTGTTGCTATCTTTGGGAGGCTGGAAACAAGTTTAAAGAGCGCGCTCTTCCCTCCATCACACGGGGTGGAGGGAAGAAGAGCATGCTCTCCCGCCCCACTTTCCCCCCAACCGGAGCCAGCACCCAGTAGCTGCTTGGTGCTAGCTTTCGGAGGGGAAAATATTTAAAAAGCCCACTCTCTCCTCCCACCAGATGGGATGGGAGAAGAGTGGGGTTTTTAAATCTCCCCCCAGCCTGTGCCCATCAGCTGGGTGCTCGCTTCCCCTGCTGGGGGTGGAAGGAAATCTTTCCCATAGGAATGCATTGCTAATGCATTCCTATGGGAAAACGAAAAACAAAGCGGAACAAAGCGGAAATTTCCGCTCTGTTTTGTTTCGTTTTTCTATGATGGGCCAGTTCATTATTTGTTTTGTTCCCTAATGAAACAAATAACGAATAATGAAACAAATAATAAATTTGTTTCGTGCCCATCTCTACTTGTAAACCAAGGTACCACTGCACTTGATAATATACTTTTTATTGTAAACTATTAATTTCCAAATGCCATGTACTTGAACAAGCATCTTGTATATGATAACTTTCTATGAGTTTCTGCATATATTGAATTCATGCCTATTCCAGTAGCCTGCAACATACTTCCATTTTGCACAGGTGTCTTTGTGATCTTGAACAAGGCTGACGTAAGTGGAATCAACAGAAACCCTGGGGGCATCATTAAGTTGCCAGTTCCTCACCTCTCAAACAAGTATTTTAAAATCTACATAATCACTGATACTCTTTGTGTGCTTGGACTGGATAGTTAAGGTGATAGATTTTCTTCTTGTTAATGTTTGTAAAAAAATTCTACATGACAGTATAAAACTTTCTTTCCTTACTTTATGCAGGCTCAGCTTTCTGTGTGTGATGATCTTTACAGAAACATTAATATTGTGTAGGTATGTGTGTCCTCAGCAACAGAACATTTTCATTCATAGTCTCTGCCCTAGACATGTACTAGATGTGGAATGTAGGGATAGGCATTTGATATAATGAAGTAAAACTCATTTCAGAGAATTACAAAGTATGATGTTGTTCAGCTGGAGGACACCTTAATTTGGCGAGCCAGTGACTGGTTTTGCTTCCATTTGTTATCCTCTTTCCCCCTGCTACCAGTTACACCATGGCAGAGACAACTTGATAAGTGCTCCAGCTTATCAAGTTGAATTCCTCCAGATAAAGGGACCCTAATAAGGGTAAAGTTTCCTTGGAGGGGAAACAAAGAAGAGGCAGCAACTGTGGACCATGAAGGGAGCGGTGATGAACTTTGTGGAAGCAGGAAAATGCTTCATCTCCCACTAGCGGAATACTTTAGCTATTATGAAGGTGAAGCTGTCAGTGCCGGACATTAAAAGCTGTAAATATTTGACGTGTCATGAGTAGAATGCTTCTATCTCTTTCTATGCGAAGCTTCTCCCTAGTATCTGGAAAATCTTTCCTTCAAATAAGCACTAAACCCCTCTTCTGAGGAAGCAGATTTTAGCCCCCCCACACAGAAAAAGGGGGAGTCAATATTTTTGAAAGAGAAGCACAGAAGAAGTGACTGTTTTCATGTTATTTCATGAGCTTGCCTTTCTGCCTATTGTTTCCTTCTTGTGGAAAAATATTTTATGCCTTTGCTGCTCTTTATATGTGGTGGATTTAAAGACAAAATTTAAAGGAAACTAACTTATGCCTGTTTTCTATATGATGACTTTAAAGACTCAACTGTAAGAGCAGCGTTGGGAAACTTGTTTTCTCAAAAAGCACCATCTGACCTTGGAATAACCGCATGTTTTGACAATAATGCTCAAGGCTGTTCCTTGCTGCTTTGGCTTCAGTTTAGTCTAATTAATTCTCCTCTGAACCTCTCTTGTTTGGAAACTAAGTGGCAGAAACTATTATCACAATATTAACCCTTTCTTTTGAGCTATGAAACACAATGGATTGGGAAAACATCTCAGAAGATTTTGTCAACATAATTCTATCTGTTTTGCAAAATATATATATATATACATATATACACAGACTCAACCACTGATAATACAGATTTTCAGTTCTCATAAAGTCACAGAGGCAAAACAGATAACTCAATATGGAGTGGTTGATAACACTGGGTCTCTAGAAAAAACTGAAATTAGTTCTGATCAGGAGATTGAGCTAAAACAAACAGTTCATCTTAATCTACGTAAAAACACAACAAGACTGATACAGGATAAATCTTTGGATATGCCAAATTCACAAAATATGATAAATGCATCTACTGAAATCAGCTCGAATCAAGAGATCAAACCAGAAAATTTCAGCATGAAGAAAAATATGACAAGTGCAGGCTAAACCCTTAGAGGTGCCAAGTCCACAGAATATAAGTGCATACGTCTTACTTAATATGGGTGCCAAAAAGAGGAACATTTGGGACTTTTTCAGTAGCAAAGTGACTATCAAGATTTCTATAAAGATAATACAACAACTCATGAAGATAAGGGATTTGACAAGGGGGAAATAACCTGTGAAGATAAGGGACTTGGCAGGAAAAGGGAAAACTGAAAGAAAAAAAAATTCTGGCTTAGTGAATTTATTGCATAATTTTTTCCTGTATTTTGATTGGTATGATATGGGAAACAGAAAATGGAAATATGAAGACAAACTTGATAAATAAATGTTAATCTGTTAGATTTTTAAAAGAATAGAGGCAGTTAGGTATAGACAAGAACTTTATGCATAAAGTGAAACATATAGACCGGGAGGAAGCTCTCTTATAATTGCCCATAAAGTATTAATTTGAATTAGTGATGATTGCTGAAATTAGGCATTATTTGGAAGAATGGGTAAATATACTGTGGAAGATATATAGAATACCATATATACTTGAGTATAAGTCGACCCAAGTATAAATCGAGGCCTCTAATTTAACCTAAAAAAATGGGGAAACTTATTGACTCAAGTATAAGTCTAGGGTGGGAAATGCAGCAGGGCCTGGCAGTTCCTCCTTTGTTTGCTGGGAGAGCGGTGTGTGATGTTTAAAATGACTTTTAGCCACTGACCCAAGCACTTGCCTCGATGGCTAAAAGTATTTACCCAAATATAAGTCGAGGGCCCCCCTTTTCAGCCCAAAATTAGGGCTGAAAAACTAGACATATTTGAGTATATACAGTATTTTTAGTTAGCCAAATCTATCCTAAAGCACTGAAGACCTAAACAGCAAGTTTGAATTGATTGTTGAGATTAGATAGGCTATATTCTTTGTATTAAAAATAGTTGTAAGTAAAGATAGATAGAAGAGGGATGAGATAGTAAGGAAACTAAGTATGAAAGTATGTTCATTTAAGCTGGGAGGGAGATATGAATTATATTGGCTCAAATGTTGGGAAAAACTGTGATAGAAGTGGTATATGAAGACAAGCAATATATTTGTTTTATGTAATTTAGTGTAGAAAATAAATTAAAAAATGTTTTAAAAAAGATTCTAGAACATTGGCAAATATATACTTACCTTCATATGTTCCACTTTCTAAAAGAGCACCGCTTTTCTCTAGTTCCATAAAATCTTCAACAGTGATGAAAATATAATCCACACCAGGGACTTCCCCCTCCTTATGAGGCCTTGTAGTGCCTAATTTGAAAGAGAAAAGATGCACACCATTGTCAAGCATATTAACAAAGAATTTAGTGTCCAACAGATTATTTTAAAAAGTCATGCAATGCAACCAAGAGTCTTTCATTGATGCAAGTTTCCATCCAAAAAGATGAGATCAATTTATAACATATGCTAAGGTACCAGTAGCAAAAATCATAGGCATAATTGCTTCAGTTAGAAATATTTTTATCAAACTCTTTAGTTTATTTAAAAATTGCAGTATTTTAAGATCATAGCCAGTACTAGTAGCAGAAATCATAGGCATAATTGCTGCAGTTAGAAACATTTTTATCAGACTAGTTTTTTTATTTAAAAATTGCAGTACAGTATTATACAGTCAGATGTAGCCCAAGACACTTATTTGACACTGAAATTGCACTCATAGCTCCTGGTTAACATATACACATGTACAGACAGAGGAGGAAGCAGTTAGTTCTGCCACTTGCTTAGAGCATAGCTGTTGCTTGTGCAGAACCAGATACTACCATCTTAAGATAACTTTGTTTGCAGAGGCAAGAAAGGAAGCAGTGGGTTCAGGTTGCTTCGCAGCATATACAGACATCTGTATATTATCATTCCTGATGGTGAGGAATGACCACTATGAAACACACTTTCCTATGGACCTTGAATCTACGAAAACTTATGCAAACCTATAAACTCTTGACATGCTCTACCAACACAAACTTTTCTCACTTCTGAAGACAGTGCCATCAGATATATTTAGGGTCAAGCTGTTATTATATAAAGGAAGCAAACTCTTTGCTAATTTTCTTCTTAACTGAGCAATAAGACAAATTTATGTTTGGTAGCCATCCAGTAGTTCTGTGGCATGATAAAATGAATGCTACCAGGCCACCCATGGGGGGTGGAATCTAATGCCACAATGAATGAATCAGTTCTAACTAGAGATAGGCATGAAATGCCAAAATGGTGTTTCATTTCATTTTTCATTTTGTTTTTTGTTTCATTTTATTTGATACAAAATGATTTTTTTTAAAAAATTAAAAATTCATTTTGTTTTTTGTTTTGCTTTGTTTTTCATGTTTTTATTTTTAAATTTTTTTTACAGCTGACCAGCCCGGCCAGTTGGTGCTTTTTGTTTTACAAGCACTGATCAGCTGTAGTATGGGCCAATCAGCACTTTAAAAAAAAAACTTGCACTGACCAGCCCATGCGCGGGCCTGGACAGTCAGCACTTTTTAAAAAAACAAGTGTTGATCAGCTGTAGTGCAGACCGATCAGCACTTTTTAATTTGATTTTTTTTTACAGCTGACCAGCCCGGCCAGTCGGCACTATTTTAAAAAATAAGCACCAATCAGCTATAGTGTGGCCCAATTGGTGCTTTAAAAAAATTGTGACAACCAGCCTGCACTATCCCGTGCCAAGTTCGGCGCTTGTCAGAATAAATAATAAATGAAAACGGAATGGAACGAAACAAAAATTTCCATTTTGTTTCATTACATTTTTTAAAAGGGCACTTCATTTTTTGTTTCATTCTGTAATGAAACGAAAAATGAAAAAAAAAATCATGCCCATCTCTAATTTTGACCAATAATGCAACACCATGCCTTTGTTATTCTGTCAACAACTGCACTGCATAATTTTTGTATGCTAAAAGCAAACACTGCTCCAAATTAAAGAGATCCCCCTTTAAAACCTGTCATTTGCATTTTTGCTCAAGTACGTCAAAACTACAATGCTACCACAGCTACTCAGAGCAATTAAAGAGCACTGTGATTCCTGTTAGGCTTCTTCACAATAAAAATCTCTGTCAATAACATTATCTAAATGTTTTTACATATTGTTTGTTATACCCCCCAAATTCCTCTTAGAGAAAAATAAAAAATTAAAAGAATTAAATATTCCAGCATTAATGCAACAGCAGTTTTTTTTCTTAGATGAACGAACTCTGGAGATTTATTTCATCTTTGTCATTTTTATTTTCTTCACAAGTATATACACAGAATATATGTATTTACAGAGTCTAGAAGCCAGTACATTCTGTTAGTTTTGGATCAAATGCCCAGAATTTACCTTCATACTAACCCCAGTAACTTTATAAGCCTGGTCTTGTCCCGATTTAAACAGACAATATAGCTTATTTTGTAATAAAAACTTTGAAAGAATCTGCATGTCAGTTGCCACTCTTGTGGGTAAATTGAAAATAAATTGAAGAAAAATAAACCCCAATCCCATCGTTATTTAGAACTGAGAAGAGTCTACTGTCAAGCTCTGCACGACCAACTATCCCATCAGGAAACACTTTTAGACAAAATTGTTGCAACAGGCCCATTTACAATTATTAAGGCAGCCATCTTTGAAGCAATCATGCTCCAAAGGGTGCTTTTTAAAAAACGGAATGCTCATTACTTGGCACTGCAATGCTGGATATCATAAAAGCAATGATGATAGTCAGAGCTACATGATTCTAATATTTTCAATGAATTCGGGGGGGGGGTGCAACGTGCTTGATTTGTACAGACTGCTTCTGGCTGTAAAAAGCACTGCATGTCCGAAAAACATATGTAATACCATATACAGTGGACCCTTGTATAACAAACGGTTTGTATAACATAACATTTGTACAACATAAAAAAAATTGTAGATAAGGGAAATTTGCTTAACAGAATCGCCTATGGGACGAATCTGTATAACATAAAAATGGGATCACTCTGTTTTCAATGCATTTCTATGGGAAATTTGTATAAAGGAAAATTTGCTTGACATAATTTCATTTGGAATGAATTAATTCCTTTATACAAGGCACCACTGTATTTGCTTAAGATTTCCTTTGTGATGTCCTTTCCATGGGAAATTCCTTTCCCTATGCAGGCTAACAAGGAAAGGTCCCTGGTATTTTTACAGAGATGCAGAATTAATATAGGTAGAGCTCATTTTCTTGGCTAAGAATGTTCTTGGTCCTTACTTAGTTTTGGATATTCTTTTCAATTGCCAGGTTCACACATGACTGTTTGGAGGGTTTGAAAAAGGTCCCCCCCCCCCGAGTATAAATTCCAGAATAAAGTATGAGCATGTTCTCCTTTGTACAGGCCAGGAAGGAAAGATGGGTATCATCTTAATCCAATGGCCACATCTTCATTTCATGACAAAATGAAAATGTTACTTCTTTGGACTGTGGTAAATCTACACCAGGTGATCCATGCCACAATGACATCAAGGTTAAATTACTGCATTGTGCTCTATGTGGGGCTGCCCCTGAAGATGGTTCAGAAACTACAGCTGGTGCAGCATGCGGTGGCCTGGTTGGCTACTGGAGCTAGGCGGTTCAACTCTATTGGGCTGCTTCTCCAGCCACTGCACTGACTGCCTATTCGTTTCCAGGTCCAATTCAAGATGCTGGTTATGACCTTTAAAGCCCTATATAGCTCGGGACCAGGATATCTGAGAATACACCTACTTCCATATAATCTGGTCCGTCCCCTTAGGTCATCAAAGAAGGCCCTTCTACGAGTGCCGCTGCCCAGCGAGGTGCATGGGGTGTCGGCAAGAAATAAGGCATTCTCAGTAGTGGCACCAACTTTATGGAACTCCCTGCCCTTTGAACTAAGCACCGCCTCCTCCCTGGAAATATTTAAGTGAGGCCTTAAGACTTTTTTATTTAGGCATGCCTTCGGTGCCTCCAACCGTTTACAATTTTTTTATTTATTTATAACATCTTAATATCTAGTTTTATTTGCTGGGGACCTTTTAAACTCTGCTGGTGTTTTTTTAGTATTGTTTTTATAGTGTTTTTATTGTTTTTATTTTTTTGTTATTTTTAATATTTCATGTTGTGAGCTGTTTTTTAATTGCATTGAATTCTTGTTGTAAGCCACCTTGGGTCCCTTGGGGGAGCAAGGTGGCATAGATATAAAGTTAATAATAATAATAATAATAATAATAATAATAATAATAATAATAATAATAATAATAATAATAATAATAATAATA
>JAHTLZ010003526.1:68052990-68092295 GCA_023846285.1 Phrynocephalus versicolor
TAATAATAATAATAATAATAATAATAATAATAATAATAATAATAATATAAACAAACAAACAAACAAACAAATAAATAAACTGTGCTCATGACCCACATTTCAATCCAAAGTAACCAGTTCAAGGATCACTCAGCTTTCCATCCTTCTGAGATCCATAAACTGAGTACCCAGCTTTTGGAGGAAATGTATAGCCTGCATAATTAAATTGTAAACTGCCCAAAGAGTGATTTAAATGATATGGGATGATATATAAGCAGAATTCTTTGTCTTCAGTTTTCTCTACTGCCTTTTAGTTTACAAGCCTTTATGTAGGAATGTTTTAAACTACAAATCCCATCATCCCAAAACAGCATGTCCAAGCCAAAACATCTAGAGTGCAATAGGTTGGAGAAAGGTTTCCCCACCTGAGGTGTAACACTGATTGATCCACCATTTTGGCTATGCAGAAAATTCCAGGCTGGCATGTCAGATACTAATCATAAGGGCTTACGTATTGCCTGTTACACATTGGCAATATTGCACATTAGTAATTTTCCATGCTCCGCAATGCCAGGCAATGTTAAATTTGGCATGTGATTCTTTTTTGGCAGAACTTGTTTGGGACTAAGTTGTTTGACCTTAGAGACTTCCTCTCAAAGTGCCCCCTTTACTACAAGGTCAGTTGAAAGTCTGTTGCTTTTTAACGCCTGAGGGTTACTTCATCTCCAAAATGCTCTCTCTCTCTCTCTCTCTCTCTCTCTCTCTCTCTCTCTCTCTCCACACACACACACACACACACACACACACACACACACACACACGGAATTTGCTTGTTTCAGATGCACTTCCAACTAGCTTAAATTTTATGCTCAATTTGCTGACAACATGACAATTTTGGGTTCTCTCCGTATGGCAGATGGAAAGCAGAAGGAAAGACACATGGGAGAGCTCTATAATTTATGTCTTTTTGTTTCTTAGTTGTTTCTCAGGCCTTTAGAAAGCAAGAATAGGCATAACTCAACTCTTGAAAAAAAATCAAGACAGAAAATACCACAGTTCTCAGAATACATAAACAGCAAGTAAGGATCAAGAAGTGAGGTTTCATTCGCAGCCTTCACACTGTCAGACGGGGGAGAAGGCCTTATCAGAGCTCTTAGACCATTTACTTTTGGGGACCACCGTTTCTAGACTCCCACAGCTGGCAGGACCTATGGAAGTCCTAGTGCAAAAACTTTTGCAAGAGCTTAGCAACCCAGCACGGGTTGGGGAGGAAAGGTATGGCATCCAAGTAAAACATCCTCAGATGCGAATGGAAAAAAAAATCTCCAACTGAGATTTAATTTCAGACAATATTTCTAGGTGGCATTAAGGTAAGCCATTTCCCCCTCATGTTCAGTCCCAAATCTACGACAAGGTTGTTGTGACAAATAACTTCCGTTACAACAGCTCCATTGGTCGCCAATCCATTTCTGGACATAATTCAAAGTGCTGGTTGTGACCTATGAAGCCCTAAATGGCTTGGGTCCAAACTAACCAAAAGACTGTACAGTATCTCCCTTTATGAGCCTACCCAGATATTCATAGCCATTCTCTCGGTCTCAGCATCCTCACAGGCATGTTTGGTGGGAGATCATGAGAAAGGCCCTTGCTGCTGCTCCAAAACTCAGGAACTCCCATAATATGACAGGGCTGGCCACATATTTGCTGTCCTTCTGCAAGTAAATACCTTTCTCTTCAGGCAGGTTTTCCTTTAAATGACTGCTTGACCAAGAAGATATCATTTTATTTTGTGTTTTACTTGTATTTTTAATCTTACTCATATTGTGAGTCTTAATATGATATCTGATTAATGCTTTTTTACTATATTAATAATTTACAATTTGGTGTTTAACTTAGTTTCTTCTAATAATGTAAGCCACCTTGGGTCCACCCTAGGATAAAAGTATATAAATATTTTAAGTAAGTAAATAAGCAAGTAAGTAAGTTAGATAGTTAGTAAGTAAGTGAATGATGATGATGATGATGATGATGATGATGATGTGTTTGGAATATATGAGGCATTCTTTAGAAATGTCATTATTCACATTATAACTTATTTTCTAGGCAGCTGGAGTATTATAGTTTGTACCTGAGACAGTGTAATACTCTCTTGCCTTAGCACTTTTCCTAATCATATAACTGATATATGTTTCTACACAATTGTAAGGGACAGATAATGTCTATTTTAATGTTTTTTTTAATAGGACACCAAGAATTTCTTGGATTAAGTTGGTGTGGAAAAAAGGGTACTATGATGAATGATCAAAGTCCAAGAAACCATATCACTCATGAAATGCAGAAGTCCAGAGTATACCAGGTAATGAGAAACAGACATTACAGATTGTTACAGCTGATCATTCAAGGTAAAATAAATGCAGATAGACATATAGAAGGAAATGAATTTAGTGGCTGAAGATTTTGAGATACCAGTTTGGAGGCAGAACATTATTTGTCAGAACAGTCACATCATTCAAAGCCACACAAAGGGAACTACATTCAACCTCCATCAGAAAGGGAACAACAGCAAGAAGATCCTTGTACAATTCTATACGTCCCCCCCCCCAAAAAAAATGGACAGTCTTATTTGTTTGGAGATGTTGCAGAGGTCTGTTGTTTCAAAATGAATTGCCATCCTATGTACAGACGGAAATAACGATGGGACATGCTTGAATGGAGGAAGCAGAAGGACTTTCAGTATCATTTCCCCTGCTCCAGGGAGAAATAAGCTATTAAGGTAAAGCAAAACTGTGGGGGAAAATATATATTTCATTGTAGCAAGAGAGAGTACTCTGTGACTTTATTGGACACATACCTATTTTGAGTGTGTTTTTTAGAGCTGCAACAGCTTTATACTGACATGTTTATGCAGTGCGTACCTTGCCTTAATATAGCCAGAGGGCTGCTACAGAGTTGGATTGCTAATCTTAAAAAGAAAATCAGTCGAGACCTCAAAGTGACCTCGTGTACGAATCGCCATAGCAAAGCTTAACAATATTTAATGAGGTCTTTTTCTTTACTTTGCCACTTTGCGTAAGGATATTATTACCATAAGGGATAACACTGACAGAGCATTTCCACCTACTTCTGCCAGAGGTACATAAAACAGAGAAATTCTACATTTGTCTTGTTCTTCTAAGCTCCCAGATGGCCTACATAGTGAACACTACTTTCAAAGAAACTAATTTTATATGTATTACAACACAGGAAGCCCAGAGGTGTTTATGATGCTTGTTCAAAGCTGTAAAGTGAAACATAGCCTCACAAAAGTTCAGAAATCTTTCTCTTGTCAGGACTTGTAATGAGAAAGGGAACTACATTGTCATTGTATTACATACTCAGCCAGTATTGGCTAATGGCTATGGGCATGCCATCATGATTGGTATAAATATTGCATTTATAATCACCTGTTCCCTGGGGCATCTCTCCTGCTTGTGAAGATGAGGAAACAGAGAGCCACTGCTAGGATGATCTGACACTGCAAGAGTACTGTATCGCTGCTCATACATATGCTAAGAAAGTTAACATTAATCGGTTCAGTTGGTGTTTGGAAGGTAAACAAGTAAGTTCTAGCAATGAAATGCAACAGAATGGTCTTGTGTTTAGGAGAATCACTATGAATCATCACTATGGAGAAGGTCAAAGAAACAGAATAGATGTTTTGCACAGGAAGGTGGGAAACTCAGTTCTGGTTATCTCTATTCAAGGACTGAGAGAGAATTTGCAGCCAGTAGGCAATGCTCAGGTAGGTGCCTAATGGCCTTTTGGGGGGTCATTATGCAGCTTCCTATAACAATTTCTATGCTAAGATGTAGCCATATTGGGCCCAAGTACTACTTTGTGCAAGCTTGTGTTCACTATAATCATTGTTGCGGGACAAATCCGCAGAGGTACTACTACCATTGTACTGACTAATACAATAACTGGGTCTCATTAGAATACTGGTCTGTTTTAAGACATTAATTACTGCTTTGCATTTTATCTGCACTGCACAGGTCAGGGAGCACAAGCATCTACAAGCACCTGGGATCGCCCAGACCAGACCATGTGGCTGATGGGGGGTGTGAATGCCTGGCCAAAGCGACACAGTCCCAGTGTACTACCAGAAGAAGAGACTGCTAAACTGCGAAGGGGTAACTGACACCTAGAAGCCCCTAAGATGGCTGCCATAAGTCAGAATCAACTTGACTGTGCATTGTAGTTGTTTCTGCTGCTGCTGTGATATTGTTAGCTGCCCTATATCTGTACTCCCCCCTCAAAAAATATATTAATAAATAGATAATATACATTTAAATGTAATAAATAAACAAATACTGAAAAAATAGAACTGATTCTTTGGATGTTTTCATAATAAAATACTGTGGGTTGGATGTGGCATTCAATTGGAAACAAAGAGACAGAATACAGCAGCACTGCGCAAACTGTACCGTACAGATTAACTAGCACTGTGCAAGGATTTATGGAGTGGTGCTAATGGTGATTTCCTTTTCATTCATGGTTCTTGGATCCAACCTCACAACTTGCTGACTAGCAATCAGGGTGTTAATTGAGCCATCTTTGTCAAATTGGCAAAACCCCAAATCTGGGTACAATGCATCTACTTTCAAGAACAGCTTTGACCGAGGATTAAACCCGTCTATAAAGAAGTTCATTCTTAGTTCTGTTCCTGACCCATAAAACATCTTTTCTCCATTATCTTTGCCAAGAGTGCCTTTCAAGATGTTAATAATAATATTCACAGGGTGAAAAAGGGGGCCACAACTCTTTTAGAGGTGTAAATCCCTTCATTTAAATTATTGAGAAATCCTTGCATTTCAATGTTTAAGAGCAAGAGAGAAATTGGGAGTTTAACTTCTTAAGCTTAACTTTCAGTTTATTAAGGAAACAATGAAAAGAAGAAGGTACTTTTGAGTTTTACCAAACTCAAATTATAATATCAAAATAATGATTGTTTTACTTTACGTGAATATAAGTGCAGTGGTATGGACAACATGCAGAGCTTCCTGTTAATAAAACTTATGGGTGCCTCTGAAGATACTTGAATAAAGTTTGTGTTTCTAAATGAGGCAGTGCACGAAAGCTGGATACTAGAAGTTGGCAAAGACAGCTAGGAAAGGGACCCTTTATTCTGTCTTGGAAAATAACTTTGGTAAAGATAAGCAATCAGTGACAGCTCTCTCTTTGTCCCAAATGCTGGGTGTGAAGACTGACTGAGGGTGCTGTTTAATCATCATTTTGTGCCAAGAAGGCAATTCCAACTCATGGTGGGTCTCCCCAGGTTTACTGATAATAAACTACTCAGAAGTTATTTTCTACTCTTGAGAAATACAGCTTGGTTCTGTATTTCTGTGTCTAAGACCATCAGAGAATCAGAGAATCATATCATTGGAAGAGACATCAAGGGCTATCCAGTCCAACCCTGTCATCATCTTCTACACCTCTTGAAGCTCCCGTATCAGTCTCAAGGGAAGACTCACATAAAGTGGAATTCTGGTGTGTTAAGAATCCAAAAACAAAGGGAATTTGCTAGGCAGCACGAAGTCCTACATCCAGAATGCAAATGGTCCTCCAACTGCACCTTTGATGGGACCGCACATCCCTCTTTCCAACGAGGCAGGATTGTTTCTTTAGAATCATGGCAACTCTTGCCAAGTTTTCTCCTTCACAAGTGTCGCAGCCTGGTCGTGGAGTGTTGTAAACGTCCCTGAAGCCCTGCTGGAGGCAGCCAACTAGTGAAGGCCCTCCTTCTGGTCCCATTGCCAATGTAGGCATGTCTAACAGGGACACGAGAGAGGGGCTTCTCTGTGGCAGCTCCCAGGTTATAGAACACCCTCCCTCGGAAGGTCAGGCTGGCCCCCTCCATTTTATCTTTCTTCCAGAAGCTGAAGACCCATCTTTTCAGGTAGACTTTTAACCCTGATAATTAAGTCCCTGAACGTGTTTTTAAAGTTAAGGCAGTTTTTAATGCTTACTCACTTTTAATTGTTAAATCATATATTAATTAACATACAGTTTAATTGTTTTTAAATGTTTAACTTACTATTTTTAATTAGTTTCTTCTAATCTTGTGAGCTTCCTGAAGTTCCTTATTGGGAGAAAAGTGGCCTATAAATGCAACCTGCAAATAAATATATTACTCAGAAGGAGTTTCCTAGTCTGTCCTCCTGGAGCCACTCTGGAACCATAGATCTTCTCCAGGAGCATACAGATGGCAAAACACTTAACACCATCAGCTTTGCTCACCTTGGGTAACCTCAACTTAGCCCTCTCTCAGAATGTACAGTAGGAGCCTGAACCTCTGGCCTCTGGCTCAGCATATCCCAGCTCCAAACTATAAAACTAAAGCAATCACATATTTGTTTTACTTTTGCAATGTTTTCTACCAGACTTTTAAATCTCTCTCTCTCTCTCTCTTTCTCTGTGTGTATGTGTTGCTGCATTCCTGCAGACAGAGCCTAGTTAAAATTACATAACCTATTGATATTTAATCAGAAAGCTAAGTAGTTCCTTAAATCTCTCCCACTAAATGCTGTTCTTTTATTCTTGTTCCCCTGCAAGTGGAACAATTAGCAGCTAATGAGATTAGGACAGAGGTACTTGGGCTATTAAAAAGCTGTACAAAATCTGACTCCTGCAGATGAACACTTGCTTTTTGCAAGGACAACTTAGCAATACTTTGGGATGGGTACCCTTTACTCACATCTGAGCTTATATTATTCAGGAGTACTTTACAGCCTTTGAGAACACACTTTGCACAACTGTTTCCTAGATTCCAAAACAGAGTCAAGGAATGTAGCCTTCTTAATTATTTCAACACATTTTCCTTCAAGAAGCTTGGCTGAAATATGGTCACAGGTTAAATAGGTGAACCATCTATTGGCTGACCTAGATGAGATTCTGGGCAGCAACAATCAGCTACAATGCTATAATTGGGATTGGGCCAAGGGTCCTTCTTCAAATGAAATTCATAGTTTACAAAAGCTGAGAATTGGATTTGTACATTTCACAAACAAAAAGGTGACTTTTTTCTATGGGCCTTTTCACATGACCCCTAAGATCCGCTGGCCACTTAAATTCGGACCAGAGATCTTAGGGGTTTGTTGCTCTTCCTTCCTCCCCACCACTCCGCACTTCCTTGCTCCTGTCTGCGTGAGGGGAGGGAGGAAGAAAGAGAGGAAAAAATGCAGCTCACCTCCGAAGCTTCCCAGAGCTCCGTTGTGCTGATTCCTTCTCTTCTATTTGCTTTTTTCCCCTCCTGTCCCTTTTCTTAAAGGGGCAGGAGGCAAACAAAAAACAAAAAACCAGAAGCCAGGAGAGCCCCGCACTGACCAGATTAAATCCGGACCTGGGGATTTTCACCCTCCTCCAGCAGGTACAAGAAAAGTGTGCTGGGATGCGCTTATGGGGGCGTGGACGCACTTAATTTCCTGCAAACTCCGGAGCTGGTGGGGAAACAATTGTAAGCTCCGGAGCTTGCAGCCATTTGCTGCAGAGTTTAGGGGTCGTGTACAAAGGCTCTTAGTTAAGTATTCAGTGGATGAAATCTCATTGACATCAATTTATGATGCATGAGGCAGATGACAGCATCATCCAGTGATGGGAATATTTAATTAAATTTTAAAAAATTCCCGTGCCCTTCTTTCAAGTTCCAAGGACCATTGTTTGGTCTTGGGAATCATTTTGGATGGGTGAGGGCCACCACTAAAATAATTTTTAAAGGTCACAGCTGATTTCCAGCTATTTTCTCCAATGTAGCTATTTTTGTTCAAAACTCTACTTATTTATTTTTAGAGTATTTTTACCCCGCATTTCTTCTTGGAAAAGAACTCTACTCTACTCACTGAGAAGTGCCAGGGGGAGGCGTCTCTTCCATTTAGACAACAAACTACCCCACATGTCCCTCTGAGAGCTTATATTTTATCACACATCTTCCATTTGTTTGGACAAAGCAACAACGTCGAGAAAATTAAAGCCCTCCAATGTAATAAATTTTGTGATCATGGCCCTAACTTAACGCTGCATTTCGCCATTTCTTTTGAAATAATAAAATCCTAATTTCCCTTGGAACTAAAATGCCACTTTCAACTACTCTGATAAATCAAAGCACCTTTTTTTTAAAAAAAAGTAGCAATCACTTTCTGGAAACAATATGGAGTTAAATGAGCCAACACCTTAAATTCAACATCCAGCCATAAAAGACAGCATTAAGAGAATATCTATTTCTCTGTATTTCGTTTTCCTGGACTAGAGCCACCATTTGCCATTAAACCAGTGAAATATGAGATAAAAAAGCCATGCTACTATAAGAATGTACACTAAGCATATATTAATGTGCCACTTTAGAGGAATGGAGTAAGAAATATTATAGTGTTTGAGATGAACAGGCTGAGTACTTAATTCACCTTAAGCATATTGAACAGTATAGGAAAGAAGCACAAATCAGAGCAGGTAAGTCTGGAATAAAGAAAGGGAAATAGGTTTCTGAGGACGTCTCTCCTGCTTTTTCCCCACTCACGAAGCCAAGTTTCAAGATACCTACAGACACATCACCCTTAAGGGATATATCAGGAAACAGAATTCAAAGAATAGCTAGGCACAAAAATGGACCAAGCTAGGAGCCGTTCCACAGGATTTTAATTCTCTTATGGCGCTTTTACATGACCCCTAAAATCTGCTGGAAAAATAAATTCGGAACAGAAATCGTGAGGGTTTGTTCTGCTTTCTGTGTTCCCAGCCCTCCACACTCCATTGCTCCTGTCTTCCTGAGGGGAGGGAGAAAAAATGCAGGCTCACCTCCGTCTGCTGTTAAAGGGGCAGGAGGACAACAAAAGGCGAGGAGAGCCCGGCATTCACAGCTTTATAGTCTGCACTGGAAAATTTTTTACCTCCAGAGACCAGGTACTTGGAAAATGCGCTGGGGTGCGCTTAGGTGGGCGTGGTCATACTTAATTTTTTTAAAAGTCCAAAACTGGTGGGAAAACAATTTTAAGCTCCACATCTGGGAGCCCTATGCCTTGGATTTTAGGGGTGGTGTAAAAGCGCCCTTAATTGTCTGGCCCACAGAATTTTCCATTGTGGCAATCATGGCCACAGTGGAGATGTGTGTGTGTGGGGGAATCTGTCTCTCACCCCAGACAATGGATTCACCGTTTAGTCAGAATACAAGCTGAATCACAAGAGTGCACACCCTGTTGAGTTTCTTCCATCTAACTGAATAATAACTATTGAGAAAACTCCTGCTGGAGGGTTTATTGGAAAAGATGTTAAGCTAGCAGAATTCTGGCAACACCATGTCCAGAAGAGATACCAAAGAAAGAAAGAAAGAAAGAAAGAAAGAAAGAAAGAAAGAAAGAAAGAAAGAAAGAAAGAAAGAAGCCTTGGCGTGATGATACTTGGAAAATCACTGAGAATGAGAATTTTTGCAAATATTCATCACACATGGACGTCTATGCTTCTTTCTGTGCCCCCTGACACACGTGGCACACTAAGCTTCTAAAGTGCACTTTGTTTCACTTTATACCAAATTATTTTAAAATTAGCAAGACAAAGGGTGCTTGTTAATCCTCTTGGTTTAGAAAAATTGGTAAGTCATAGAATCACAGAATCATAGAGATGGAAGAGACCTGAAGGGCCATCCAATCCAAGCCCCTGCCATGCAGGAACCCCCATCACAGTACAGTTGGACCCCGGTATCCACTAGGGATTGCTTCCAGCCCTTCCCATGAATAAAAAAAAACGTGGATAAGAGAGAACGCCTGCCCACCCACCCTAAACTGCTGTTTCCTGATAGCAGCTTGCTTTATGACTGCTGTTTTGAGACAGTATCTTGCTTTATGGCTGCTGTTTGTGACAGTAGCTTGCTTTACAGATGCTATTTGTGACGATAGCTTGCTTTACAGCTGTTGTTTGTGACAATAGCTTGCTTTGTGGCTGCTGAATTATTTATTTTTTCCCCTCTGCCAACCGTGGATAACTGAATCAGTGGATAATGAGTCAGTAGATGTGGGGGTCCTACTGTATTTCTGACAGATGGCTATCCAAACCTCCAAAGAAGGAGACTCCACTACCCTCCGTGGCAGCATATTCCACTACTGAGTAGCTCTAACTGTCATGAAGTTCTTCCTAATGTTCAAATAGAATCTCTTTTCCTGTCTGAAACCATTGCCCCGAGTCCTAGTCTCTGAAGCCATGGAAAACAAACTTGTTCCCTCTTCAATATGACATCCTTTCAAATATTTAAACATAGCTATCATAGTTGTTCAGTGATCAACCCAAGTGAAAAGGAGGAATAAAGCATGCTAAGCATACAATTTTCTTAAATGTATTGAAGTGCAGAATGTGCTTTAGGTTGCCCCTAAAAACAGAAAACCCATTTAGGAGTTCAATTTACCTGCAAAGTATTGACCTTAGGGACAACATTTTCTATTATTGTGGTGGGGCTGGGGAGTCAGCAGCCTGATACTTGCAGATCTGCTTTCCCCATATGATGCTTTCCAGATGGAGTGGATTCCAGTTTCCATCACCTTTAGCTAGTATAGCCAATAGCATGCTGTCCAGTAACTGCAATCCAAGTGGGAGGAGGTGGCGGCGGGGGTGGGAGGAGCATCAGGAAGACCATTTAGTAATTTGCCATTGTGCTGCAATGTCCAGCAATGAGGTATCTGTAATTGGTTACCTTTTGTTCTTAAGTCCAGAGTGTAAAAGATTCCAAACTCTGCTGCAAGAGTGCCTGAAATCACAGCCACAGGATGACTGGGATCACTTCCCAGATGACTATCATCAACTTTTAGACTGTAAAAATTCTGCACTTCCTATGAAGGGGTTGTGCTAAAACTGAAAAGAGAAATTTTACCTACAAAAACCTGCAATTTGTATATCTACCCCCCCCCGCTACATTTGTGTAATCTTGGGAAGCACACAGCCTTATCCTTGTCCTTTCTGGCAATGAGGTGGTGGCAAAAAGGCAGCAATATGCCTTGAAAAGAACTCATGTAGGGAATATGGGCTTTGCTTTAAGAAAGATTCACACTCCTCCAAAACAATGCACATTTTCCCTGGCCCCTTGCTTTTAAAAGAAATTCCTCCTCCCCCTCCCAGTGAGCAAACTCAAAACAAATTGATGATTTTATTAAAACATGCAAGTAAGTTCTGCAGTCCTTTGAATCATATTAGAAATTTATGCATGGGAAAGAGTAATTAAATATGTCCTGGTGGCAAATACTTGTTCATTAACGGGGTGCTTGTTACATTCCTCGGTGTGGATTTGATTGTGGGACTGAGCACATGCTTAGGAATAGAACTAGTGCCACCAAGATTTATACAAGTTCCTTTATGCGAGCATAAATTGCCAGTTAGATTCTAACCCATGTAACAATCATAATCTCATTGCATCATCACATGAAATTTGATTTATTTGTATTAAAATGTTTGTGAAGGTTCTCAGTCATCTAGGTGATTTTATCTGGAAGTTGAGTCATGGCTACTGGACTTCTTCTTCTTGAGAGATAGAATTGTTTTGCTGCTCTCAGTCTGATGAAGCTGTTTGGATGATCAGAGAAATGTTTCTATCTCTCAAGAAGAAGAAGTCCAGTAGCCACGACTCAACTTCCAGATTAAAATGTTATTTGTGCAAGCATTTCTCAGCACAAACATTCCATCCTCCTCCCCTTCTCTCATTGAGAGCTCACAGACTACCTTGCCACCTTGCAGGACAAGATGAGAATTTTTCTTTGTTCTTGCAGATGACTCAAACAAGGATGAGTATGGATGAGTCAAACAAGGCTTGTTTGCTGCTGGAGTTTGATTCAGCAATAGCAGTCAATGAAAGATGAATCCCTTGGTAGGTTGAGTTGGGTCCAACACATTCCTCCCATCCCTGGAAACTTATCATTCTGGTCTAAATAATGTTATTGGTCTGAAGAGAAATGAGTAAAGACAATAAGGCCCACAAACATGCTGAGTGGGATTCACTCACTTCTCAAGCAATGAATCTGGCAGCAATCCCAACAATGAAGATAGAAGAACTGAAGTGGATTAGATGGAGACGCAAGGAAAGATTTGGTGGTAAAACACAGGAAAGACTGCTGCTGTCATTGCTCTCTGAACTTTTAGGAGATGGTCCAAATTCCCACATGTAACATTGTTTCAAGTTTAAACAGTATTCCAGAAGCATTACCCAAAAGGACAAAACAAAGACCTTTTTGTTTTAACCAGGTGCAGGGACATCTATCATATAAATCAAGCAAGTGTGTGTAGAGAACATCACAAACATCACAAGTCTCTCTGTTCAATCATGCGCTAAACCTTCATCGATCTTCTTGTAATATTTTGTGTTTCAGAGCAATTTGCACCCAGCAGGGGCTGCCAGCTCTAACATGAAAAGACAGTGAAGCTGTCCATCGCTTCCATGTGTGGAAGATCTTCAATAAGCCTGAATGAATCTGGCAGACGCAATAGGGTTAACAGTCACAGTGAAAAAAGATGTATCTCAGGGTATTGAAAGATGTGCACACATCTGTGTCATGCACAAAGGTTGTCAAGTGAATTTTAGTTAAGTGGTTGCTGCAAAAGCTTGAAAGAAAAACTACCCTCTAGGAGATGTGTATTTGTAACTCTGGATTCTTGGGAGCAGAAGAATCACCTTTACTGAAACAGTATAGATGTTCACAACCCATGGACGTCCACAGCCTTTCTGGTCTGTCCAATGCCTGGTATTCAGGCAAACACAATGGCATCATGAAACTTTCACAGCCATTCTCGTAAAGTGCTGTCACAGTAACCTTCAAAAAGTTCCACTGACAGCCACGTTCAGAACAGGCACACTGAAGGTCATGGGCATAGCTTCATTTGCCAAATCAATCCACCTTTTGTTAGACCTTCCTCTTTTCTTACTGTCTTCCAATTTTCACAGCATTAGTGTCTTCTGTGGTGAGTATTCTCGTGACATCCCCAAAGTACAGTGGCCGTTCTTTAATCATTTTACCTTCTCATGAAAATACAGGCTTGGTCTAGAATTATTATTTGTCCTTCTGGTATTCCATGGCATCAGTAAAGGTCTTCATCAATACCACATCTGAAACCTGTTTTCCACCTGTCTGTTCATTTACAGTCCAGCTTTCACATCAGTACAAAATAATTGGCAAGGCCATATATTGGATTGTCTTGGTTTTCAGCGACACACTATTTTTAAGCACTTCTTTCAAGGTCTTTCATCCCTTCCCTTCTGAGTCTCAGTTTTATTGTGATCTCTTGGCTACAGTATTTATTTTGACTGAGAACTGAACAGAAATACAGAAGAGTTATGTAAGCTTCCCAAGTCATAATTGTTGCCTTCTTAATATTCAACTACGTTCTGCTTTCCCACTTCTTTAACTGCCATCACATGTCATTTCAAGTGGTGGTCATTTTTGTTGGTAATGTGGCAACATCTGCTTATCTTAAAATATTAACATACTGTATCTTCCACTGGTTTTCACTCCATCTGAATCTAATCCAGATTTTCACATTCTATGTTCTGCATATAGACTTTGTCTGACCTATTTCCCAAGTAGCTAATTAACTGGAGTACAGAGCACAGAGAAAACCCCTAGTTCTCTGAGCTCGTCCTCTGAAGATGCTTGCTACTGAGTCTGGTGAAACGGCAGTAAGAAAAACTTCCAGAACACGGCCAAACAGCCTGAAAAACTCACAACACTTCCCAGATAGTTATCTCTTTTTAGACTCTTAAGTTTTCTGCACTGCTTATGAAGGGGTTATGCTAAAACTGAAAAGGGAAATTTTACCCACAAAAATCTGCAATTTATATATTCGCCCCCTGCTATATTTGTGTAATCTTGGGAAGCACACAGTCTTATCCCTGTACTTTCTGGCAATGAGGTGGTGGTAAAAAGGCAACAATAAGCGCTGAACATCTGGCGTGTAGGGCCATGTGCCAGTTGGTCAGTGGGAAAAATAGAAAGAAAAATGCTTTAAAAATCCTTTTGTACTAAACAAAACAAAATGGGGGGAAAGAAACATGCCCATCTCTATCTATAACTTTTCATCGTTGATACATCTATAAATCCTAGAGAGATTTTCTTTTAAAATTATTTGGTGTACCTATGTATGTATGTATGTATGTATGTATGTATGTATGTATGTATGTATGTATGTATGTATGTATGTATGTATGTATGTATGTATGTATGTATGTATGTATGACCCTCACATTCTCTGATTCAGCAACTGCAGATTCAGTTATCCACGGATGGTGATCAGCAGGTCCAGGGGAAGACTGAGCCTGGCGGCAAGGAGGGGAAAAGAAAAAAGAAAAGAAAACTTACTGATGCCAGTCTTGAGTGGATCAATGTGATGCACTAACTAATAGGTACTGGAGTCTTCAGCATAACTTTAACTTGGGACTGGAATGCATTTCCATTCTGTCAGTCGTTGTTCTCATTAGGATTTTGATAGATTCGGTTTTGGTAACTTAAAATAGCTCTTATTTTAATCACATACATTTTCTGCTTATTTATTTCTTCCAGTTGCTTGAGAGTAACATGCAATTCTCTTTTTCAAATGGTAGATTCTTTGTCACTGCAGCTTCTTTAGTCCACTGTGATTAGATGGGAAAAGTCAGTGAAGAATGCCATTCATCCCTTCTATATTCAGAATACTTTTTTGTCTAATTTCTATTTCTTCTGTCATGATCAGGTACAGTAACCCCACCCCACCCCGGTTATCGCAGGGGTTCGGGTTCCAACCCAACCTGCGATAATGGAAAACCAGTGATATGCAAATACTGGGCCAGGTCGGGACTGTGGGACTTGTTTGGGGCCTTCTTGCACTGCTCCGAATGGGCCTCCGCTAGGCTTCCTGGACCTGTCAGAGGCTGCAGAAGTAGTTTCCGGGAAATCCAAAATGCCTTCTGAAAAACTGGAAGTGCCTTCTGGATCACCAGAAACCACTTCTTAGGCCTCTGACTGGCCCAGGAAGCCCATCAGAGGCCCTTTCAGGGCAGCACAAGGCCTGGGGTAATTGCAGGAGGCCTCAAACAGGCCGATGCAGCTTACCCCAGGGGGCCTTGCCTTTCATATACTGCGGTCCCATGATATTTTGGGACCACAGTATATGAACAGTGAAATGGTTGGGGACCATTGTAATATATTCTCCTGTTGATTTTGGCATCCCTAATCTAGGTTTACATTCCTTTAATTTCTTGGAACATTTTTCTTTTTGTATTTCTTTTTGTATTTCTTTTGTAATTATTTCCAGTGATTGTTGTAATGGTTCTATTTGTTCCTTTGTACATGTCAGTGAAGCACATATTTATAATTTTTAAAAATTGCAGCTTCACAAAATCCTATGAGTACCTCCTTACAACAGGGCAGGATTTTGGCAGCCTTTAAAAAAAATACACCTGGGTCTAGCAAAGTGAGAGGGCAAAAAGGAAGCAGAAACTGTAGACACAATTTGTATTTTTCCACAATTGCTGGTACTGCAGAACAATAGTGGAGAGCGCTCACCGTCTGACAACATTAGCCAAATGTTATGGAGTAGGTAGACACTTTACTACAAGTAGTGGAAGCTTTCAATTTCAGGAGGGTGTCTTGGATTCTTGATTCTACAGCCCGTGAAGGCCAGCTGTGAATTAAAGGCACAGCAAGGCAGTGAAGCCAAATAAAGACCTCCGGGGCTTCTATTGCCACCAAATGGCTGTGGTGCTTTTCGTGCCAGCAGGAGACTTTTATGTATATCACCATGACTCACCCCAGCTGGGTTGATTAGGAACATTAATGCTTTCTGTGTTTTATTAAGAGTAATGCACTTTGCTCCACTGCTTTTATAATTATAGTCTTGTTTTAATAGTCCCCTTTGACCGGAGTTTGCACCTTGAATCAAGTAGCTGAAATCTTTTATTAAAACAGCCAAGCAACATGAGCAATGCTAAGAAAAGTGTGGGCTTGCGCATTAACATCCGCTGGCGTTTAAACTACATTTTAGTGTGAGAATCTGGATCTGAAGCACATCTGAAAAAAGGTGCTGTCGCCACAGCAAGTTGTTTTGAAAGTTTTAGACAAGTGCTGGCCCAAATTATAAGATCATTACAGTGGACTAGAAAATGCTTACTTCAAATCTTGCCAGAATCATGAACCCACTAGGAGGACTAAGCCTGTTTGCTCAGGCTTAACATTGTCCCCACCACAACATCCTCTCAGATGTTGAAAAGATGTATGTACAACGCAGGGGAGAGGATTGCTTAAAGCAAAGTGTTCTGATATATTGCCCGATACCATATCAAGTAGTCTCTCGGTGGTTTACAGTTTTAATTACACCATGCAGGCTACGCATTAGCATTATCACAATGGCCAAAACCCTGTTGTATAATCCTGTTATATACCATCTAGTACATGATGGCCAGAGAGTGTATATGAGGCCTCATGCTTAATTTATTTTTATTTGGACATTAATTCATTTTGTGAGTTCAAATATGGATCATCAGTACCTTACAAATGCCAAGATGTTCCCATTCCCTGAAGCCTTTTATTGCCTCATGAAGATTTTAATGTATAGTACAATTCTAAGCATGTCCCACAGAAGTGTAGTTCACTAAGACTTGTGGGGCGTTTCCTAGAACCCACAAATAGGAATGCTGTTGTAATGTAGCCTTCTCCTATTCTGTGCATTTCAGATGTGATGGAATTCAAGTCCCATGAAATAAGTAGGCTCGCAGAATTCTGGTAAACTGAGAAAAAACATCAAGTAGAACCCACAAGGCTATACTCACTCCCCTTTTACTATGTAACTTAACTAGCAGATTTCAGCAGGCAGCGATCAGGACCATGGAGAGTTCCCTGTGTATTCTGTGAGTGGAGCTGGGAATGAGATCTCAGTAAAAAAACCTGAAGTTATAGTCTTGGGAAAGACGCGGGAATTCCACCACCACCAGCAGCCTGGATATTCAGCAGCCCAATCCAGCTTCATGATGACTATACAGTGGTACCCTGACTTAAGAGCAGCTTGACCTAAGAGCAATTCGACTTAAGAGTGGAAAACTGTTGGCATTTTAAATGCTGCCTAACAAATTTTAGATATGGTCTGCTCGACTTACAATTTTTTTTTATTTTTTAAACTTATTTTCTCAATTTTTTAGATAGGTACCCCAACTTAAGAGTAGTTTGACTTAAGAGCATGCATTTGGAATGGATTAAATTCGTAAGTCGAAGTATACAGAAAAACAACTCCTCCTGGGTTAGAATGATGGTGCTAAAAGAGCAATAAAGACTCTCTACTTAAGAGAGATAGCCTATAGTTCAGAGATCCTAATTTACTTGCAGAAAAAAATAGTTTCTGCATGTGCTCTTCCGTGTGCATGCATGTAAAAAATGTGCGCACAAGACTGATTTGTGTGAGGATAGCCCCTCCACTGCAACCCTCCTGTGCACGTGGCACTGTCTGGTGATGTATAGGTTGAATTTGTTGATGCTTTCTCCTTCAGCACAGGGCTTCAATGATATCTGATCAGGGTGGAAATGAGACTATTCCTTCATATATTGCATCTGGGCAAGGGACTATAAAGAGACACTCAGACCTACTCCTAAGGCTTTCAAACCTCAGCAGAAGAACAATAGAACACATTTCATTTTAGTCTCCTGCAGCAGAAGAAAAATTGCTAGAAAGGAATAAAGGCTACAAAAGAAAAAGATTGAGAACACTCATTTATATCAGGCACATGTGCAATATTGCCATGATGATTCCTAGCTTAGGGGTATAACATTTGATGCAGCAAAACTGAATACTTCCTGTGGCGCTACTATATAATTCATCTAAAACATGTTCTAGTATTCATGAGAAGTTGGTTAAGGCATGGGGTAGCTTTTTCAATCTTTAAAGGCGAATAGAATAAGCGTCCCTATTTATGCATGAAACCTTTTAAGAAACATTCCATTTCCTCTACCTTACTGGGCTGTACATTCATCTACAAGATGCTTTTCTTGACACCATTTTCTCCATCCCTTCGAAAGCACATTTCCCCCCTTCAGGTTCCAATGAATCAAAAGGGAAAAAAAAAGGGGGGGGGAGAGAACAAATGCATAAATTGCCTGCTCAGTTTGCATTACAGACTTGTACTGTTTTGTTCACTTACATAGCGTTTTCACCTCAGAATGGCAAAATTTACTACCACACCAGTTTCCACTATGCCCTTCCTGAATCAAAATAAAATAAAATAGCTCTTCCCAAATGCTGGATTTAAAGTTGGTTCCTGTTGTTCTAGCTGCCTAGATACCCTAAGCACATCCAATCTTGCTTGATTTCGGAAGCTAAGCAAGGTTGGCCCTGGTTAGTACTTGGATGGGAGACCACTAGGGAATACCAGGTGATGTAGGCGCCTGGAGTAGGAACTGGCAAGCCACTCCAGTATTCCTGCCAACTAAACTTCATGGACATGGGGTCACGAAGAGTCAGTCACGACTGTAATGACACAACACACACCTGTTGTTCTGTAAACTAAAACAATAAAAACCTACTTAGTGACTTTATGAGATTCAGGCCTGTATTTTTGGGACTATCATATTTTAAATCCACTACAGAGATTTTCAACATCAAAGTTTACAATGCATAATAGGGTTCATTGACTTACTTGCTGGATTTATATTCTATTTTTTCTCCAAAAACAAGAATTCAAGACAGCTCCAAATTAGACTATACTCAAAATAATAAGAAAAAGGGATATACAAAAGGGATATACAAAATTAAAAATCCCCAAAACCAAGACTGACTATTAAAAGAGAATTAAAGGAAAAAACCTGTAACCTAAAACGAATTGAGACACACTTCTAAAACAAATACTGAAGCAAACTAGAACATTCAAGCTGCTTTAATAAGCCCTGTTCTCAGCAGCTAGTCATTTGTCACAATGCTTGAATGAAACCCTCTAACTGCTAGGGAAGGGACATCAAGAAAGTACTGCACAAAGCCAGCTTCAAGAGATTGTCCATGAAACTGATGCCCTTGATCCATTCCAGTTTGGATTCAGGCTGTGCAGAATGACAGTGATGTGCGTGAAATGTCCCTCTTGGTTCTCTTTGGCCTCTCTGGCTGGGGAACATGGCCTTTGCTGTGTTGTGGTTCGGATCTTTCTGGGAGGACCATCCCAGAATAGTATAGCTGTTTGAGATGACTTCTATCTTCTTCACATTCTGGTGTAGGCCAAACCTTGTCAGATGGTCACTCCAAACTTGGGCTTGTTGCTCAAGATCTGCCTTACTCTCTGATGCAATCATGACACCATCAGCATAAAGGAGTGGCAATGGCCGAGTCTCCTCGTGGTGCCGCTGGAAACTCCCTGTCCCAAACAGGGTGTGTTGAACTCAGTCCATAGGCTACAGGCCCCTGTGACAGGCTGCCTGATCTATCCACAGTCGCATCAAACAATGGATCTGTCCACTGATAGAACATGCTTCATTGTGAGTATCTGTGTACTGGACTAATTTCAAGATAATACATTTGTTTCATCACTAAGTCAGGTCATGAAGAACAAGTATATCATTGGACTGTAGCTTACAAGTGTAATAGAAAATTTTGATTGCACAGCCTTGTTCCAGGACTCCTGGATCTAAATGTTGATATATTATTATGGATCTTCACTGAGGATCAACTATAAAGATGAAATTGATAGTGGCATCTCTAACTTTTACGTGTTCTGTCAGTTTATTATTATTATGACCACTTAGTTCACCTGAAAACAATACACTTCTCAATATAGAACTTTAGCTTTGAGCAACTACATCTGAGATTATCTGCAGAAGCAGCACTTGGGCATCATATGGAAATAAACAAAAAAACCTAGCAATATGCATCTGGGAATATCCTTTGCATATACATCACTAATAATGAGTACACACAGTGTCTTTGCCACACTAACTAACCCTATTTTAAGAGAAACTACAGATAGGAAAAGGAAACTACCAGCTCCTCTTCTTCCTCTCTTTTTATCAGTAGAATGAACCATATTTTTTCCCACTGGAGTGAGTGCTTCCACCCTGGAATAACTAAGGGGGATTCAAAAGCATAACTGAATTAAATTGTTTAAAAGTCCTCCAATTTATAAATGTGGAGTACTGCTGCATCATATCATGCTTATGTTGCCAGCAGGAAAAAGCTTTATATAGCAAGGGGTAGCCTGAATATTAACAGCATCAATGACAGCAATCAAAATGGTCTATAGCAGTGGTTCTCAACCTGTGGGTCCTCAGATGTTCCTGGACTGCAATTCCCAAAAATTCCTTCCAGCACAGCGAATGGTGGAGGCTTCTGGGAGTTGCAGTCCAGGAACATCTGGGGACCCACAGGTTGAGAACCACTGGTCTACAGGATGCCTTTTTTGATTACCATTTACAAAGCAACAACAAGGAAGGAAAGATCCCAGAAGCAGACTTGTTTTTTTCCACTGCTTAACCACTTCCTTCTCAAACAAAGCAATTGTCAGGGCTGCTTTTCCACATGTGTCAAAGTGTGTCATTCTGGACAAAATGAAGCAGTTGTAGATATTGCTATCTCAAACACTGTGTCAACCAAATGGTTCCACATTTTTCTTCTTTACTGGGTCTCTATTCAATCTCCTGTTCCATGTGATGTTGCACCCCTCCTTCTTCAGTTCCTTTAATTCCCCCCTCTTATTTATTTAGTTCTCTTATTGTATTATTCAAAATTAGCCAAGCAGAAGGTGATACAGCTTGTGGGAACAACGCTGAGCAACATTTTGTACCGTCAGCATGCAATCACCCCTTCCACAGTAGGCCATCACCCCCCCCACTGTTTATAATGTTACAAAACAGCATATAAACATTGATGCCACAATCTATCACAGACTTCACCTCATCTGCTTTGTTTCAAAAGCCTTGAACACTACTAGCTCTTTGTTGAACTTGAAGTGCCATCTAAAATGAATTAAGGATACAGCCATTATCTAGCTAATGTTAACTCAGTCAAAGAGGTATGATGAATATACATGTTCATTGACACAAACAATATGTGACAAACTGGAGGTATTCTGTATCTACACATTTACATTCCATTGATTTCATTGAAAGTGATTCAAACATGTGCTCAATTCTTCAATATAAATCTGTGACGCTTAAGTTTTAAAACTTATGCAACCTTCCTTCCTTCCTTGCTTTATTTCCTCTCCCTCTTGAACTGGGCATTAGAGATGGGCACAACCAGAAAAAATGACGTTTCGAGTTGTCGTTTGTCGGGACAGGTCCGTTTCAGGTCTTTGCCGTTTGTCGCGATAATTTTCAAAAATTTGTTTGTTGTTTGGTCGTTTGGGGTTGGGGTTGGGGTTGGGGTTGGGGTAAGTGGGCTCTGGGAGGCACCTTTCTAGGTGCCTCTGACGTCTGACCCACTAAGAAGGGAAGGGAAGCGTTTCGCGGAGCCGCCGTGTATTTATTTTTATTACATATGTTAGGGGGGGTAAGTGGCAGAGGCACCTCTCTCTCTGGGTGCCTCTGACTCACTAAGAAGGGAAGCATACTAGCGTACTGGCGTACAGGTTAGGGAATGGGATAGTGAATGGGCTCTGCGAGGCACCTCTCTGGGTGCCTCACTTTGACTCACTAAGAAGGGAAGGGTACTAGCGTACTGACATACAGGTTAGGGAATGGGATAGGGGTAGGGAAGTGGGCTCTGTGAGGCACCTCTCTGGGTGCCTCACTTTGACCCACTAAGAAGGAAAGTGTACTTGCGTATGGATCTGGGTTAGGGTTGGTGGGGTTAGGGTAAGGGCTAGGCTTAGGGTTACAGTTAAGGTTAGGGTGGGTTATTGGGCTGCACCTCTGGGTGCCTCTGACCCACTAAGAAGGACAGCGTACTGGCGTATGGGTTAGGGTTCAGGTTAGGGTTCGGGTTAGTGGGCTTTTAATGCTCTCTCTGGCACACCCAGAAGTCTCAGTCAAAACCTGGCCAGTGGCCATTGGTGGAATGGCTCCAAAAATTTGCATGGTCCCATCCCATGGCCAGCCCATCATTGCGCATGTGCAGGTGTAAAAAAAAATAAAAATAAAATGAAATGAAATCAATGGAGACGTTTTATTGCAAGAAAAACCCACTGCTGCTACTATAAAAATTATGGCAGTTAAAATACCTAAATTTCAAATGTTTCTGTGGTGCTTTGGTGGGTTTTTGGACCACGATTTAAAAATAAATATTGCGGTCGCCATTTTGGATCCCCCCCCACCGCATGGCAAATGGAGACGGCGAGGATGCCCCCCCAGCCTGGTACCAGCAGCCCAGGACAGGAGAGGGGGGAGAAGGCCAAGGACCCCCCCCCAGAAACCACCCCTCTCTGAGGCAGGCATATTTTCGCCTGCTTTTATGCCATGAATGACAACGAAAAATCAGACCCAATTTATCTTTATCGGGTCGGGTTCGAGCTGGAGCGGAGTAATTGTCGTTACCGTTCCCCGTTACGTAACGAGAACGGCGAACGAGAACGGAAACGAGGATTTCGCCGAGTCGTGCCCATGTCTACTGGGCATTAACAATATGAAATTCTGAAAAATACATCTTGTATATATATTTTCAGAGTTGTTTTGATTTTGTCTTGCTATAGATTCTCTGGCAGCTTGGAAATTGGAGTAGTTGGCAGAGTCTTTTCATCACTGTATCTTCATGATTCTGGGACACATAAATATACTTTTTTGGCTTGGAAACTAAGAGTTATTAATCAATAGATGACTTATAAACATTTCCTACAGAGCATGGAAGCCTGGTGCCAAATCTTCATTTGCTAGTCTTACCCGATATCCAAGCCCACCCATCGGAAATATACTACTCTCTATGCACTGTGTTGCCACAATTCCAGGGAGTCAGCTTTACACTCCCAATTGGAGGCAGTAATAATGCCTCTGTAACATTAACCACAGATTTGAAAGAAAAAGGAAGGGCTTTATTGTAGTTGATCTCTTATTATAGTTGGGTTTGTTTGGGGGGCAATCAGAAATTAAATACAGTAATATCTCAGATAACGAATGCCCCTGATAACAATTTTTTCAGATAACGAATAGAAATTTCTGGGTATAGGGCTGCCTCAGATAATGAATGTTCCCTATGGGCTGCCTTGGATAACAAATGCTTCAAAATGCCTTGGAAAAAAAGTGTACCCAGGATGCATTGCAGCTCCTGTAATTTGTGCAGGGGAAGGAGGGGGAGTTAGAACGTGTTTTTTCCCCATGGTGTTTTGGAGCCATTCTGAACATGTTTGCTGAGGGATTTGTAGTTGGAAAGGTAGGGAGCTAGCTTTTATTAATCTTTGCACTGCTTTTCTTTGCACTTTGGGTGGGAAAAGGCTGGGCTAGGCTTTCTGGTTTCATTTCTCCGTGTTCATTAGTAATGAAACAAAACTACTAAAGTAACAAAACAAACAAAACACTACATTTATGTTTCGTACACATCTCTATTACTATCCCCTATCCGCTGGGACTTTATTTTTGAAATATGTGGCAGAGTTTGGGGAAATGAATATGCCCCTGAAAGAGGTTTATGGACTGGAATGGGTGTTTGGTTTAGCATCTTTACCCTTCATGCTTTTCCACTGTACTTTCTACACTGATGATTAAAGAAAAACACAACTATGGCACTGTTATACAAGATGCACAAATTTGCTTGTGAGTCTTAAAAAGCCTTTTCCCAACCCCTACGATCAGGAAGTGGCTGTTTATAACAGACACAGAATTTCCTATGAGAAATAATGCTCATTTTGGCATTATTCATAACATTCCACTGTTTTGTTTTACAATGACTGACAGGGTGTTACAAGAAGAGAAAGAAACCACAGTTTTACTTACAGTGAGAGGAAAAAGCAATTGTAGCAAATTTAAACTGAAAACTGTGGTTGGATGACAAGATCTAATTTCTACTGTCTGAGAAGTCAAGTTAACTTTTTACATTAATTCCTGTGAAATACTGGAATGTTTATGGGATGATGTTAATTACTGAATGCCAATTCAACCCAGTAGCAAGTACTACTCAAATTTGAAATGCAGAGCTTGCAAAGGTTTCTTTTTTAGGCTATACCTCATACAGAAGAAGCTGTTTGGATGAGCAGTGAAATGTTTCTATCTCTCAAGAAAAAGAAGTCCAGTTGCCATGACTCAATTTCCAGAAGAAGAAGAAGAAGAAGAAGAAGAAGAAGAAGAAGAAGAGAATCATAGAGTTGGAAGAGACCTCAAGGGCAGCTAGTCCAAACCCCTGCCCTGCAACAGTGAGGAGGAGGTGGAGGAGGAGGTGGTGGAAGAGATGAGACAGGCCTTCACTGCAAAACAGGTTATCTGGTTTCTCGTTTCGCAAGACATTGCTCACAAAGCAAAGCATAATTTTATTAGATATTTTGCTCATTTTGCAAAATGCTTGTAAACCAAGGTACTCATAAACCAAGGTACCACTGTACATTAATAAGACATTTCATTAAGTCTCTCTCAGTGTAACATTCCTTATATGCAAGTAATCAGAAACTATGCAGACCAATCAGTTCATAATTCCATTCATAAACATTATTTTGCACTTCCCAACTGCCGTAAATCAATCTGGGTGTGCACCCAACATACACCTGCCAATCAACCCATTAACTTGTCATGCAAGATAATAACCTACAGCCTAAACTACACATGTAATGCAAAACTGCTACATTAATACTGGCAAACTCTCCTCTTGCACTTGATTGAATAAACTGTCACATGTACATGTATGTCAAAGCAGATACACTTTAAGCTGCACCTAGTCTGAACGGGGGTACAGTGCCCTGTGTGATGATTTAAGAGGCTGTAATGAAAATGTTGACCTTGGATGACAAATATTATCAACTCATCAAACTTACAAAGAAGTGAGTTACAAATAAAATACAGCCTTCACATAGGAACTTATCAAAGAATACTTTTTGAATAAAATACATCTGTAGGATATTATTTCATCCTGACTCTTTATAATGATATTTTAAAATGTGGAAAACAGAATAGATCTGCATAATTAGCCATAGAACAGCCTTTCCCACTGTGGCTGCCTCAGTACACATACTGGTATTGTAGCTATACTGGTATTGTACACATTGCCACAATTGTCATGTGGTATATTAAAACATATTTCCCTAGCCATCTTTTCTTTGTGGTCTGTCCTTCCTTCATTAAACACTTTATGCCCCATTAGCAGGCTCTCCTATGGAATGATCTAACCTGTTTCAACAGCTACAAACAGTCCTTTTCAAGCAATCTTCAAATGGAGGTTAGACATAAACATAGAACCGTGAACAATTATGGCATGGGTGACTCCTTCTGTTCTCATTAGAGAGAACTTTTATCTGTTTAACATGTTTTTTCATTAGAATAATTAGAAATAACTAGAAATAATTGCACTTTCCGTTTTAACCTCTTAGGGAAAGAGTGCTGAAAAAAGTCTGAGAAGTAGGTTGTTAAAAAGATCCTTCTTCATAGGAAATTGAGAGCATTTGTCTCCTGCTTAGAAATGATATCTTCTTCTAGTGAAGAGAATGACAGAATCAGATTTTATAGCTGAGAAATGCTAAGACAGATTGAAACAATGAGAAAATTCACTTCTGGAAACACTTTAGTTTACTGAGAACTGAATCCAATTCCTTTTAAAATTGGGGAAATGATTCCAATTTTCCTTAGCCAACTTGAGTCCAACAGGAGCACCACCATGGTCTGATACCATCTTTCCAGTGGACTGCTGTTGGCTGAATTTAGGGACAATTTAAATTTATTTGACAAATTGTTTGTGACTGAAATCCACTGATTTCAATGAAAACAAAGCACAACTAATTCACTCTGGCCTCAACCCAATGTGTGACTCGGGTTTCCTTGGTAACACAAGTGAGAACAAAAATGGCAATAATGCTCTGACAAACTCTCATTTGTTTTAATGGGAATTGTGCAGGAATAGGTCTCAGTGGATTGCTCTAATAATTGTGAACAAGTGATGCTTGTGTAGGTCTTGGTAATCTTGTTATCTGAAGCCCCATTTACAGAAGTTAATTAAATGGTATCGCCAAATTAAAAAGAAAGAGCATCTGTTAATATCAGTTAATATCTGTTAAGTCAGTTGAGCTAAATGTGGTCAAATACACATTAGGCATGTGCTATTTTTTACACCCTCCAAATTACAGAATTCTGTGAGTTGTACCTGACAGACAGATACAGTAATATCTTGTTTAAGAGTAATTTGGTTTTTAAGAGTGTTTTACAATTTCTTCTAATTTTGCCTTGATCAACAAGCAGTGTCTTGATATACAAGCACTGGAGGAGGTCACATGATCACAAGTGAGCAATGGTGGTACTCCCTCCCCCTCCCCCTGCTGGATTGTGGGTGATTGTATGGAATATTCCATCTCAGGCAGCCTCCAAGCAGAGGGAGGAGAGAGGAACAGATGTGCCAGGAATGTTATCAAAGGGGAGTGCAGGTTAGGGTTTTATTTTTCGTTATATTTACATTTATATTTATATTTTTATTTAATTTGTTTTCAACATCTTTCTTATTTTTTTCAAACAATTTCCCGTGATGGGGTAGCTGGTCCAGTGTGTATAGGGCTACAAATTGCACTTTATTATTGTCACATTAAAAACAGAGAGTAAATTCCAGTTGTTAATGCCAAGCAGAGGAGATTTCACAGCCAGGTAAATAAAGCATGGTATGGACATGGATTTCTAGCCAACTTCTTTTGTGAATTTTGGCATCTTGTGTGTCCAGTATGTGGCCCATGGGGCCCCAGAACGAATCATCTGAGTTTCCATTATTTCTTACAGGGAAATTTGCTTCGATAAAGAAGTGCTTTGGTTACAAGTATGTTTCCAGAACAAATTATGCTTGTAAACCAAGGTATTACTATACATGAATTGTCTTCACAGTAGACTTCTGTGGCAGCTACCAAGCTCAGCCCATCTCAAGCCATAATTCCTTCCAGCCCAGATTTCTTCTAGGTGAGGACTTCTAGGTGAGCAAAATTCAAATGGAGAAATATGGGATTTGAAGGCCAAAAAGAAAAAGAGCAAAACAAAATGTACATGCCCGATGTCTACATCCTTTGGCCTCCTTGGGGTAACTATCTAAATCATGCTTGCAATCCTTAGCTATCTCTTCAGAAAATCTGCAGGAAACAAACAATGTGAACAGATATGCCCATTTTATTTTTCACTTTCGGAGAAATTCATGTGCAGTTACAATTTTATCTTTTCTCCCGCACTTTTAGAATACATTGAAGACATTAGGCAATTTACCAGATAATTGCCTTATTAGGATGTTGGGATAGCAAAGCCAATGAGGCTCACATATCACTGCTATACAGAATGTGGGGTTATTTCTATTTTGGCTCTTTATGTTATTCATTTTTTTCTGATTTATTTCTGTCTTATACAAAAAGATACATGTTCTCACTCTGCTCATGCTTAAAATAAATCACTGATATGATTTTAAAATGGGACGAATGAATGAAATCTTTGGGAAGATACATACAGGGTGATAGGTTTAGGTGATATAATCCTATAAGGTGATATAAACCTATGGAAAATATAATCTACACCTGGTAAAAAGAAAACAAATGACAGTGAAGCTGAGACTAAAACCTACTATAATGAGCTGTAAATATTTTTCTTTAATTTGCTTCCATAAGAAGTTCCTTATGCACCATGGCTATAAATGCAGAAGCAAGTTCAATTTAGTTTTTACTTCGAGTGATATCCCCTTTCGCTGCTCCTTGCCATATGTCTTTTGCAAACCAAATGATGGGACTACTGAAGCATGATTAAAAAATAAAAACCCAGGATGCTACAGATCGACATATTTAAAACTGATCTAAACATTAGAGACACAGTGTATGGAGAGTACACTGGGAAGAGGTGTAAAAACGCATTTCTCATATTCATGTTCTGGATTAACTTTTAATGAAACAACAACCTTTCTGAGCTGCTTTGTTACCCTCTGATTTCGTATACAGCAGCCTTGACAACTATTTCTTCTTCAGGGCATACAAAAGTGTCTTCACTGCATGAGGTCTTGTGCCACTTCCAGTTGATGGGAATAGATGGGTGACACTTCCATAAGAAGTATACTTTTCACATGAAACTCTTAAATTTATGGTATAGGGATTGATCCAGTGGTATACAACCCTCTACCCACAACATCAGATTTTCAAAATATTTTTGCCAGATACTGTTTACAACAAAAACCTAATGGGGCTTATATGCAAAAGACCAATTATAATTTTTAAAAACTATATATGTCTACTCAAAAGTAAGTACTATAGATGCCAGTGACCCCAAGATATGCATGGGCAGAATTCTAATTGTTTTCACACCTGAGTGTCTGCCCCTCCATCACTGCTCATTTTTGAAATATTTAAAGGAACAAATAATTCATTTCAACTCATTTTTCAGGGTTGGAAGAAAATTGGAGGCAAGTCACTTGGACAGAAACCACTAAAACCAGACAAGGATCAAAGATAGCAAAGCACTGGCAGAAGGCCACAGTTTATGAGCAGACTGATACAAAACAGATGTTTCCTCTGGTACCTGGAGCCCCAAAATCATGTTCCTTCTTTTGAACTGAACTCAGAAATGGACCAGAACCCAGTGGATTTGTTTAACCATTAACAAAAGTGGTTCCACGGTAACTTCTATCAATCATAATTCTAGGAGTAAGCAATCTGTTCTAAAGGTTATCCATGGTTGGTTCACTGTGGAAAGACAATAGAGTAACCCCCCACCTATTGTAGAGGTTAGGGACCGACCTGACCAATGATAATGGAAAATTCACGATATGTGGATATTGGGATGAGTCAGGACTGGGGGCCCTCTCTGGGGCCTCCTACACTTACCTGAGGCCTGGCACTGCCCTGAACGGGCCTCGGACAGGCTCAGGAAGCCCGACCTAGGCCCGTTCAGGGCAGCGCCAGGCCTCAGACAAGTAATGAAGGCCTCAAACGGGCCCATGCAGCTTGCCCCAGGAGCCCTTTGTTTCATATACTGCGGTCCCGCAATATACCGGGTCCACAGTATATGAAACGCGAAATGGCAGGGGGGTGATTGTGTTTAAAAAGGCACAATGGGACTACTTTAAAGTAACACAGTGAAGACAGATTAAAAGAGACAGAGCTTTCATGAAGAGTTTATTAAATACTGTATTTGCCACATGAACTCTATTTTGCCCAGTTTCGAAGTCCTCTGAATTCCTGGCCACTTGAGACACAGAAATCAACTTCAATAACCAGATCATTAAGTCTTCCTATCTACATGGATGCAAAACCCCAAGAAAAACAATGTTGAATTCAAGAGTTTTAGTCTCTTCTAAGGCAATGTGCTTTAGACATTTCAGAGGCAGATTGAGAGATAGACAATAGGCTATAATAGAGATGGGCACGACTTAGCGGAATTTTCGTTTCCGTTTCCGTTTTTCGTTTCCATTACGTAACAAAACGAAAAATGAAAAAGTCTCAAAACTGGAACAAAAACGGAAACGAAACGACTAATTTCGAGCCATTTTTCATTTTTCGTTACTGGAAAAGCACTTAATGGAGCTAAATGGGAAGAAATGAAAAATTTTTCGTTTTCGTTTTCGTTTGTCATTTTTGTTACGCAACGAAACGAAAATGAAAAATTTTGAAAATTAGCTCACGAAAATGGAAACGAGCTGAAACGGACCCCTAGACGAAAACGAAAACGAAAACGAACAATTTTTCTGAGTCGTGCCCATCTCTAGGCTATAATACAAGCATGTCCAAACTTCGGCCTTCCAGATGTTTTGGACCACAACTCCCACAGTCCTTTGCCATTGGAAATACAGTCTTGGAATTCTGGGAGTTGTGGTCCAAAACATCAGGAGGGCCGAAGTTTGGACAGGAGGGCCGAAGTTCATGACCATGTGTAATACACATACATATTCACCCTTTGGACACATTTACCATTTTTTAATCCTCACTTCTGTATCACATTACAAAGGGAGAACAGTGATAATAGATAGACAAAAGTACCTATGTTGGTCCAAGAGAACAAAACAAAACTAAAATTCTCAGGTGGACATAAACTCTAAGAGGATCCCACCACCCAAAAAAAGTCCTCAGAAATGTGCAGTCTTTTGAATTTTCTACAATGCTTTGATAAAGGTAGCATGTGACTTTCGAAAGCTTAGCTTATATTTTTTGTTTTTTGTTTTAGTAGTAACCAATAAAGGTATCACCAAGCCTCTTTGGAATTTGTTTTTCTGGTCACACGGCTAAACACACTTTTTTCTTCTATGGATTGATAAAGATACCAAGAAAATAGCCGTCCTCCATATGTACCAGAGGCCTCGACTGCAGCCACTAGATAAAATTGTTTCTTTTTAATCTGGCCTTGATTATTCCTAGCGAATTTGCTATTTTTTCCCCAACTTTCAAATGCAACACATGCTTTTTGTAACACCTCTCCCCACCCTTCCTCAAAGCAAACAGGGACTTGTGGTCTCAAAAGAGCCAAATTGAGGGTGGGAAAAAGGAGGGGGTGATCCAAGACTATGCTGTTTTGTTTGATATTCTGGGTGTTAAACCATCTCCGGGACTTTGAAGCAGTCTTAACACCAGCCTCCCTCCTTTAACCATCGTGTGGTGTATTCCATCCCACCCAAAAGATTCTCAGCGACTGATAGACAACATCTTCTATCACGACTGAAGTTTTGGTACAATGCTTTAATAAAGATAGGTAGGTAGGTAGGTAGGTAGGTAGCATGTGACTATCGAAAGCTTAGCTTATATTTTTTGTTTTTTGTTTTAGTAGTGACCAATAAAGGTATCACCAAGCCTCTTTGGAATTAGTTAGAAGAGGAATTTTGAGTAATTTCAAAGCCTACATGCTTTCTGTGGAATTTATTTGGTCCTAAAACACAACACCTGTGAATAGTTGGGTTTAGAACAGATGGACTTAATCCTATTACATCTGCCTAATCTGTAGTCAGAAACCTCAGCAAGGGACTGCTGCTGTGTAAGAAGTTAGCTTGGACATTCTGCTACTGCACACCACTCACAGAATTTGGTATATGCCAGCAATGGCCCACATTGATGTTTTAACTGGTGGCAATTTGCTGCTGAAATTTATGCAGCTAGAGCTATGCCAACGTATTTTTTCCCATTCTGTTTTGGCCGATATGCATAAATGAACATTTTCCTTCTCTAAGCTCCACATTCCACTTGAGAAAGGCATGATGAACTTCTCCATTTTCTTTTTCCTGCAGCAGATAAGCAAACCACGGTTAAATACCTGGAGAGCCTTAGTTATTACATAATTACGGCCAAAAAGCAGATCAGAATATTAAGAAGCCAGGAAATTAGACCATAACCTTTTTCACTGTGTTCTCTTATGCAGCTATCATTTTTCTTAATGATTCCTCTGTCTTTAAATAGCTTGGTTGCATCAGGAACATCCTTTTTTCTTCTCCTGCTTGCTTTTGAACACTGCCTCCATTGACTAACTCAGAAGCTAAAATAAGCCATCTGATTTCTATCCATTTCAGGTAGTCATGACTTCAACTATGATAACAGAACACTTTGCATTTTTAATATTTTATCCTCATATAATCCCTGTAAGTGGAAAAAATATTATTCCTGACTTTTAGCAGAGATGAAATAGAAAACCTTATCTCTAAAAATGTCTTTATAAATCCAACTGCAGTACAACCTGCAAGAAAAGATAATGTATCATTAAGATCTTACTTTCTGTTTCCCCTCAGTAAATTTGTTTACTCCCTGTCAATACGAAGGTAATTGATGGCCTGTCTTACAGGACTGGTGTAAGAACTGGTGAGGCAACATGCATCTTCGAAAATAACAGCCCGCTTGGCTTTAATAGTTCATTTATCTAGCTCCATTTTCTCTTTCTGAAATCACTAATCAAATGGCAGAGGAGAGTTGCCAAGAAAGGCATCTCTTGTCCATCTCAAGCATCGGAGAGAAGTGTCAGTTCATACCAACGCAAACAAATGTTCCCTTCAATCTTTGGTCTTATATTTTTGGGAAGGCATCAGCACAACCTACTATTGCAAAAAGGCCTTGGTGCTTAATTAATGGTGAGAGATGGCATATGTGTGGTATCTGACGCCTGATGCCAGAACAAAATGTGGCATAGACAATATTGTTTGGAACAATATGTGTCCACAATTAGAGAAAGATGCTTGGAGAAAATGTGTGTGGCGCAACAGTTCTAAGATGAAACTTGTTTAGCTTATTTCCCCTTAAGTCATCCTAGAGCTATATCCAGTCATGAAATGCTTGCTGGCTCTAGCAGCATCTGGATCCATGCCATGATTCAAATCCCACGATTCAGAGCTTTGCATACATAATGCTTCCTATGGGAGGAAGAGATACAAAAACATATGGGGCTTCTTGTTGTAGTTAATAAGAAAGACATGCACCTTCTCTCTTGGATCACAGACAAAAAGTATAATTATAGCAGCAATGATTTTTTTACTGCTTTCCAATGTCTGCATTAGCTTTTAAAAGTTTCAATGTTATTAAAGAGAGGGGGAAAACCCACCACGTCTGAATTTCTATGCATAAGCATCTCTCTATCAAATGCTCACACCAAATGAAGTGGCAATGACACTTCATTTTGAATCCTCACACAAAAAGGTAACAAACACATGCATATTCATGAATGATTAGCGCACTCCAAGTCGGTGTGTGTGTTGTTTTTCCAATATTCAATCAGTTGAACAGATTGCAGTTTATGTATATGTCTTTTCATGACATAAGGAACCCACACGTAGAAAAACTCTTCTTAGGGTAACTCACACGGTTACATCCTATTTTAGATTATATTACATTTCCCTTCCATTTCTCCTCTTGAGCTTGTTATTGGTTTAGTGAGATCATCTTCCTCTGGTAGATGTGCATTTTCACTACTACCTGAAAGGAGCGCCACCTTTTGGCCCATTCATATATGTAGTAATCTAGTGCAATGCAGCTTAAACCTGTTTTGCCTCACCTCAGCACTCATTTCCCTCAGAGTGTGAGCTGATTCAAGGCCAGAATAATGGGGCTACTTGAAATAACAGACAAAGATGGTTTGGCCATCAGGTTTAACTCTTAGATTCATGTACTAATACCCTCCCATATGCATTCCTGACAGCTTGGCTTTGACAAACAATAGTTTATATTTATATTGAACCAGACTTGTCAAGTGTCACGTTTTGTGTGGGACATTCACGGATCAATCACTCTTTCCTGCCCACTTCCGAAAAAATTATTTCCCCCTGAAATGTCCCGCATTTCCGGCGGTGGGCTCCTGAGCTCCGGATGCTGCTGGGCGGCTGTGTGGCCAGCCTCCAGGTGGCCCGCCAGACAGCACTTCTCCCTGCGCAATTCCTAACCCACACCCACCAGCTGTCCAGATTGGTATCTATATCCCCTAGAAAGCCAAGACACCTAGGTCACAGTGAGCATTTTGAAGTTGCTACAAGGGATTCTGGGAACCCTGTATGCAAATGAAGCTCCATCCCTTAGCTGTAGGGTCCGGCTGCCAGTGCCCCGCCTCCCTGGAGCTCCCAGCAGCCGCACCTCTCTCTTCCCATCCTGGGCAGCCATGGGGAACAATTGATAGCTATGTATTGAACTAGTAACTAGGATGATTTATATCAACATGTGCAAACTCTTTACTGCACTTCATCCTCCAAACTAGAGCAGGAAACCCACTGTGGTTACTAATGATAGTTTTAATGAAAAACTATGGTTTGCCCCATCAAGGTGCACAGAGAGGAGAGAAAATGGCAGAGGAATTAGTTAAAACCAAAGGCCGTAAAACTGTAGCCCAATCCCACCAGTGGGATCATCATTAAAGGTATCCCCACTCATCCTAAGGCTCCCAAAGGCTTTCCCAGGGGAAAAAGAAGCCCTAGAGAGCTTCAAAATATAAAAGGGAGGAGGGAACATTTTAACTCATTTAAATCAGTCATTTCTAGCACTAGATCTAGCTTAGAAGGTATAACTTTATGCCAACAAGACTTTGCCCACTATTTGAGCCATGATGCAATACAAAAAAAGCAATAAGTATAGTGCATCAAGGATAATGTGCCTTGATCTACAAATGAGACTACCCATGGCATATTAGATTAGTTCCTTTTTTTAAAGGGCAGAACAAATAGAGGTAGCTCAAGCTGGAGAGGTTTATGCTAGCTAGACATGGGCACGACTCGTCGAAATTCTCGTTTCCGTTTCCGTTCCTCGTTTCCGTTACGTAACGGAAACGGCAACGACAATTACTCCGCCAGAACTCGAACTCGAACCAACTAAAGAAAAATTGGGTCTGATTTGTCGTGTTGTCGTTCCTGGCATCGCGTGATCGCGCGATGCCAACAGCACAGAAAAAAAGTTTTAAAAAGTAACCCCCCCCCAATTCCCGGCCAAAAAAGAAGGCGGAAATATGCCTGCCTGAGTGAGGGCACCTACTAGAGGGGTGGTTTCTGGGGGGGGGTCCCTGGCCTCCCCCCTCTCCTCCTGTCCTTCCTGGGCTGCTCTGGTGGAGTGGCGGCCGGCGGGCATCCTCGTCATCCCGCCAACGTCGCCACCTCGCCGGCTCGCCGCTGCCATTCAAGCAGCACAGAAAAAAAGTTTTAAAAACCCTGATTCCCGGCCTGGGCTGCTCTGGTGGAGCATCCTCCTCCTCGTAGTCTCGCCAACTCGCCTGCCATGCGGTGTGGGCGGGGGATCCAAAATGGGGCGGGCGACCGCAATCTTTTTTTTGAAATCGTATCGTCGTGGTCCAAAAACACACCAAAGCACCACAGAAACATGCGAAAATTGCTATTTTAAAACTGCCAGATTTTTTACAGTAGCAGTGGGTTTTTCTTGCAACAAAATGTCTCCTGTCCTCCTCTCCATTGATTTTATTTTATTTTATTTTATTTTATTTACACTTGCGCAGTGCGCAATGATGGGCTGGCCATGTGAGTGGACCATGCAAATTTTTGGAGCCATTCCACCAATCGCATGGCCACTTGGCCAGGGTGACCACAGAGACTTCTGGGATGTGCCAATTGGGGGAAAAAAGCCCACTAACCGTAGCCCGAACCCTAACCCTAAGCCTAACCCATACGCCAGTACACTGTCCTTCTAAGTGGGTCAGAGAGGCACCCAGAGGTGCACCCCAATACTCACCCTAACCTTACCTGTAACCCTAAGCCTAGCCCTTGCGCTAACCCTAACCCTAAAGCCAGATCTGTGTACTCGCATTGCACTACACGCAAGTACGTTTCCCTTCTTAGTGAGACACAGTCAGAGCCCGCATCTCTGACCGACTGGTGCAGGGAAGGCATCCCCCAAGAGGGGTGCCTCTGCCAGAGTCCAGTCCACTAAGCAAGTCTGCAACTGGTATGCATATCCAATTGGCTATGCATGCTATTTCATAGCGGGTGAGGAGAGGAGGCACCCACGGGTGCCTCCAGGAGCCCGCTTTCCCTTCATAGCATGCCAGAGGAGGCACCCACTCCACAGAGGTGCCTCTAGGAGCCCGCTACCCCCCCAAACCAGTACTAACGACAGACAAAAATGACACCACGAAACAACACATTTTTGAAAAATTTCACGAAAAACGGAAACGAGCCGAAACGGACCCGTCCCGAAAAATGACAACTCAAAAAAAAATTTTTCCTGGTCGTGCCCATCTCTAATGCTAGCATTTGAGGAGACACAACTCTAGTCATCACTATGATTCTAATTCTGTGCCACCATTATTGTAGAGCACACTGTGAAGTGATGTCTGACTGAGTCAAAGAGTACACCCAGACCTTTCAAGGAGCTTCTCACTAATAAAGAATATTCCACCAGTACTACACTGGGTTTTCAATGATCAAGAAATGCTATTTTCAAGCTGATAAATGTTGTTTATGTTATGACATTTATCTGTATTAAAAAAACAAAACAAGTTAATTATACTTGCTTTGTCTACTCAAAGTATTATGCATTCAAGATGATTACATAATCCTAAACACATTCAATTAGAATTAATTTAATGCTCCTGGTTTCTATAGATCAAATGCACTCAGTAGGCTTATTATTTCAGAAAATTATGATTTCTGACAGAGCAGCTTATCAAGCAGGGTCATATTTATGCCTGGGGATGTACAACTTAAGGGATTTAAAGTAAGTGAACTGGGGCCATGCATTTCAGAGAATCATAAAACTGATATAAATGGCTTTAAAGATCAGTAAAACTCATCATACATCATAGTCATAAAGGCTGGGATCTATCCCACATTTGAAATTCTAACAATATTTCTAATAGTCGGAATGGAGAAAATACCATTATGAATAAACAAATGACTAAATATGCAACTGTGACAAAAAGATTAGTCTAGAGAAATGTTTTGCTGCCCACACCAATCACTGGGGCACACCGAGTCCTGGATTAATTAGGATTGCCAGTTCAGCAGCTCCCTACTCCCTGCGATGTTAGCTTCTGGACATGAAACCAGCCAGCACGTCCTTTTGATGGTGGGTAATAATTACAAAAGATCAAGAGGGTATGTCACAGATTTATTGGGCTATTTCTGCTGTCCCAAACAAGCAACAGGTATGCAATAAATGCACATATGCTTTCTTGCTAAGCCTGTCAGACCTAGTAACAGTGGAGACAAGAAGGTGCCCAGGTATAAAGGCCACCACATAAGAATAAAAGCAAGCATTTTCCTCCTTTGGCACCAGAAAGGCCTGAACCTCCTGACTTGAAAAAGAGTTCCCTGATACCCAGCCCTGAATCCTGGCAACACTCACAACTTGAGTATGTCCACTGAATCAAATGAGTTTAGAGGAGTTGTCACCAAATCCTCACTGAATCAGTGGCCCTACCCTGTTATGACTTAACAACGGGACTTGAGCTCTCGTCTTTATGGAACTTATAGGGTTTGTGCTAGAGCCATTCTTGAGCCAGAATAGGGGGGTTAGAACATCCGTCACTAAGCCCATCCTTGGGCTCCAACAGGATCTGGGAAGGAAAATACAGCTACCCTGTGGCTTAATCTGGGAAGGAACTACATAATAATAAAGCCTTTTAAGCTTGATCTGAATTTGAATGTTGATCTCCAAGAGTCCTTGGCCTCTAAACACAACAGGGCCATCACAAAATATAGATCTAGAAACATGAGCCCAAGAGTGAATATACTCAAGTCCCTGTGGAATCAGGTGTGCTCAGCTAATTCCCAATCGTTTCTCAACGTTTTTAAAAATTATTCAGCAATTTACAAGCAGGACCGTTTAGGCCAGCAAGTACCATGCTGTGACAAGAGTCGAGACCCATCGCTATGGGCAAAATGCAGGAAAACATAAACTATGGATTACAAGAAATATGAAGAGCAAACAGGAGCAAATGAATGCATGCAAGTGATTCATTCCTTCTCGGAGCCATACAGATATTTGGAGATGTCAGAGCTCATAGGTTAGATGAATGAGATGTCCTTTTCCTGAGGCTGTTCTCGGAAGCCAGATTTCATTTAAGGAAACAAAACTGTTGACAGTATGTTATTTTCGTGCACAAGCAGCATAGGAAAGAATGGTTGCTGTGGAAGAAAAAGAAATAATTCAAAGAAATAGAATGACTCACAGCTTGAATTGGATTAACAAGGATGGTAAATCAAAGAAATGTGGGTATATTGGGACAAACTGGCAAAATAAATAAATATATATTCTATTTGTAAGACGAAAGGCAGGATATCTACCGCGCCTTTTACAATTTGTGACATTCACAAGCCGAATTTCATTGTCCATTCTCCTGTTGCAGAAACAGTAATAAACTGACTGTGTGGGCCTAATATTCAAAATGAAGGAAGCCTAGGGTAGAGCATGCCACTGTGACAGTGCTGTGAATGAGATATGGAAATAAGGAGAGAGGTCAAAAAGCTAACCAAACATAATTCAGCATCCCTAGGGAAGCTTTGAAAACACATTCAAGGAAGGACACAATCTAAAAAGTGCGCCTCTTGATTAATCTAGACCCAGATACTAAAGGCTTTCTCTCAGTCATTATTTTTCTATTTACAGTAATATCTCAGCCCTGGCTTTCTTCATCCTCCATAACACATTGCATGCAAAACATGTGAGAGACAAAGGAAAAATAAAATAGAATATTTTGAAAACTGGGTTAGGTTTTTCCTTCCGTTTTGTTCCTAAGCATTGTTTTTCCTCTTGGTTCTTTTTTTCTACTTTAAAAATCATGTGTGTGCGCGCGCACGCACACACACACACACACGCACACACACACGCACACACCCCAATTGGTGTTGCGACTCCAATTGATCTAGTTTCTTGAAACATGCCCAGACAAGAAAATGGTTTCTCAGGCAACAGCAATTATGTGAAAATCGGTTTGTGCTCTCCTTCATTTCCTATTTCTCTTCACTTTTAGCTGCTCACAAATATGCAACAATGAGGCACTGGGCCTATAGTATGTAATTAAAATATATCAAGATAAATCATTTCAGAAGAAATTGTGTTCAATGGCTGCATCCCTTGTAAACAACTAAGCATTCTGCATTTCACTACAAACAGTAAAAGGGAAAAATACAGCCAATAAAATCCAAATTTTTAATGTGCTCCTTCTAGGTATTGTGGCGAATTTATATCTGCAGAGACAATAATCACAGGGATACTGTTAACCACATTTACAAATTACAGTGAGTACGCCTTTCCCCTTAAAAAAATAACACCCAAAGAGAGAGCAGTTACACTATGAGAATGAACTGGGAGAGGAAACAGGGTTTTGTTTTGTTTTTTTAAATCAGTTCAAAGTTGTGTGGTAGTTTTTCCCCTCTCCTGTCTACTCCAAAAGCCATCCCCCCAAAAAGCACTCTTGTTTTCTGCATACTAACTACACTTTCAACTTCCAGGCAGGATGTTGTTCAGCTTGCTTCCATACTTCTCTCCCCTTTCCTCCCTCACTCCCTCCTTAAACAAGCCGACTGACAAAGAGTAAGCCAGGGAGTGGTCAAGACCCTCAGTTCCACCCTTCTGTCCCCTACATTTTCTTTCCTCGCATGTGTGCGTGCCTCTTAGTGCATAGACAGTCTCTCAGCAAAAGAGGTTACACAGACTTTGAAATTCTGGCAAGGAGCTGAGGAAGGAGAAGCAGCAGGAACAGCAACTGTGAGCTGGCCCCTCCATTCCAGGCAGACACTTGCTTGCTTTCCCCGCTCATTCTCCACCCTTAACTATGGGGGGGGGGATATAAGCAGAACACTTTGCTTTTTTGTTTCACTGACTCAAAGCAGCGACTGGTGGCAATACTAGATAAGCA
>JAHTLZ010003526.1:68092305-68108371 GCA_023846285.1 Phrynocephalus versicolor
TAAATATTTTTTGTATATCTTTTCATGTGACAGCAGTAAAGAAATGACACTTGGCTACAATGTAAAGTAGTGTGTATACAGCTTGTTTAACAGTGTAAATGTGCTGTCCCCTCAAAATAACACAACACACAGCCATTAATGTCTAAAGTGCTGGCAACAAAAGTGAGTACACCTCTAACTGACAATGTCCAAATTGGGCCAAGCAGCCGTTTTCCCTCCCTGCTGTCATGAGACCACTCAGTGTCACAAGGTCTCAGGCATGAAGGCAGAGCAGGTGTTATCGCTCTGTCCCACACATCTGGTGTTATTGCTCTCACTCTCTCATACTAGTCACTTAAAGGTCGACGTGGCACCCCATGGTAATAAATTACCTAATGATCAGAAAAAAAAACCGAATTGTTGCTCTACATGAAGATGGCCTAGGCTACTGCAAAGACCCTGAAACTGAGCTGCAGCAGAGTGGACAAGACCATATAGAGGTTTTACAGAACAGGTTCCACTCAGAACAGGCCTTGCCATGGCCGACCAAAGAAGCTGAGTGCCAGTGTCATATCTAGAGGCTGGCTTTGGGAAATAGACATATGAGTGCTGCCAGCATTACTGCAGAAGCTGAAGGGGTGGGGTAGGGGTCAGCCTGTCAGTGCACAGACCATACACCACACACTGCATCCAATTGGTCTGCAGCGCTGTTGTCCCAGAAGGAAGCCTCTTCAAAAGATGGTGCACAAGAAAGCCTACATACAGTTTGCTGCAGAGAAGCAGAGTAAGGTCATGGATTTCTGGAACCATGTCCTATAATGTGATGAGACCCAGATAAACTTATAGTGGTACCTCGTAAGACTAATGCCCCGTAAGATGAAAAACTCATAAGATGAATGAAATTTCCTGGTATTGGAAAAACTCATCAGACAAAATTTTCCCTACGGGTTCCATTTGTCTTACAAGGTACCATTGATCCTCAATGGATCATCAAGTCAATTTGTTGCCAAGGAGTCACAATGAAGAATCGAACTCCCATCTTCTGGCTCCACAGAAAGATACATAAATCACTGAGCTATCCAGCAGTTCATCTCATACTCTTGTAATGCATAACATTCACTTTTGGAATTTAATTGATCAGGTTGAAAAACAAATGTGCACTCTTAATGTCTCCAAGATGGGCATTACTGATTATTAATTGCCAGAGTTTGTAAAGTTAGTTTTAAACAAATAATGTGACATGCAATTTGCTACTAAGCCTCTAAAAGGTAACTTATTACCTTTATTTGATCTTGCCAACTCACTGAATTAATCATTATATTATCCATTATCTTTAATCTTTCATGAATTTTAGTACTGAATGGCACAAAACATCAAAAATTCTACTTGAAATATCTTCTTCTTGAAATTCACTTTTGAAAAGTCAGAAGGTAAATAGAAAATATTCTCCAATACATGAACCTCCCCCAGATTTGCTAGTTTCATTTTTTTGATTAATTTTAATTTTATTTCTATGCCACCCTCCTCTCTGTGAAAATATCATTCATTTGAAAAAAAGAGATGCAATTAAAAGAATCCTATATTTTCTTATGAGTCTTCCCAGTTTTTAAGATCTTTAGGTGAGGCCCTTCTGTCAGTCCCATTATTGTTGCAGGTACATTTGGTGGGGATAAAAAAAGAGAGTGCCCCTTTTGCAGCTAACCTCAAGTTGTAGAGTGCCTTCCTTTGGGAAGCCAGGTTCCCTCTACCCCCTGCTGAAAACAGGTAAAGACCTTATCAATTAAATTTGGCAGAGGAATGAAGATTTGCTGTGTAATTTTGTAAATTGATTGACTTTTATGGCTTTTTAAAAAATATTTTTAAATTACTGGTCTTCTTATCATCAGCCTCTATTTAATTTTGAAAAACATATTGTAACTTATTGTTCTTCAGGTAGCCTGGTATAATTTACAGGGCCCCCTTTCCCCATTACAAACTGCACTTACTCTAAGCATCACCTTATAATAACAAAATCTAAATGTATACTGTAGTAGAAAAGCTCCTCTTTCACCTTGCCTTTAGCTGTCTTTCCATGAACCAGCTCTGTTTTAAATGAACATGGAAAGTATATCCTAAACCCTGAGCTCCAAGCATTTGTTGCAAAGTATCTACAGTGTACGATGCATGTGTAGGGAACAACATCCCCCCACAGCATACTGGGTCTGGAATTTTGAGGTCTCATGGGTCGCATCACAAAATGGCTACCATGGGGGCTGCACCTGGTTACATAACACCCATTTCTCAAAAAGTTACACAGCTAAGGTTGAAAGAACATGTGACTCACAACCTGACTACATGGGGGGCATGAACCTGTAAATTTGCCAGTGTAAGTAGGAATCATCTTTTTAATTGAATTGTTCAGTTCACATTAAATACTTGTGGCACACGATCTGACAAACCCATCACCTGTCAGAAATACACTGAGATATAAATAGTTTCTTCCCCCTGAGATTACAGTGTCATCGCTATCTTAAAAGGCATGCCAAATTCCTTCATAAGCATGGAATGCCATCACCTTTCACAACCATACTCACAGGTTACTTCAGAAAAATCCACCACCACCACAGATGGCATTTTTGAACAACTAAATGCCTATATAAGTGACTCAAGCAATGATGTTAATCTAAACCTGGCGTATAAGCTTTAACTGGTGCTGCAGACTGAGACAACCCCATTTAAAAGTGTTAACCTTTTAGGCCAATAGGGCGGGATATAAATACACTGATAATATTTTATTAGTGAGCTGTGCTTTAGGAATTTGATATTTCTTTTGTTTATTCCCCTTTGTTTTCTATTATAAGAAATGCCAGAAATGCTGGAATACTACTATATTTAAACAACAGTGGCCTTTTAGGCCAGTAGGGTGGGATATAAACAAACAAACAAACAAACAAATCAACTGTTTAAATACTAGCTAGGAAGGAGTGAATATTCCACTTTTGTTGTACCAAGCCAGGTAATTAAAGGCAAGGGTGCAGACTCTTGAATAAAATTATAGGAGAGAGTAGAATTTCTAAAGTATGGGTTTAGAAGTATCATATATCTTTCTTTCGTAATAGACACCATTTTCCCATTAATGTTTCATACATTGGCCTTATAGCATTCATGCCGACTGACAGCAGTGTTACATAACTGTCTTTTTTTTTCTATACTCCATTTATGCCTCCCTCCCAATGAATCTGGACCTGGGATTATACTCTGGCTCTGTCACTAAGGTCTTTATATCCGTCTCTGCCTAAGTCTTAAGAGGTAGTTTTGTGCCCCCGATCTTCAGCTACAGTCCAACGACCCCCACACTGAGAATCAGTGATCTACTTTATAGGTTTTTGCCCACAAGCAATTTCGCACGTTAAAAATATTATCCATAGCAAACATGAACATTTGTGCATGCCCTCCTCTCAAATATAAACATAATAGCTGTACTGGATATGGTTTCCCCACATTTCCATCCAGTTGTTCCCTTGTTTTCCTACCCTTTCCCTTATACTTTCTTGGCCTTCTCTGCTGGTCCACCTTCTTTCTTCTAGCTCTTCCCTTTCTTCCCAATATAGACCTCTGCCTTCCCATTAAGATGTGCTTCTGAGACTTTAAATATGTTTTCATGATGCTGGAGGTCAGGCAGGGTTGTAACTGAAGAAAGATATCCTCTACAGTTATATCCTGACATGGTTAGTCTCTCTCCTGTGAAATGCAGAGGCACTGAGTGTCTTATCTCTCTTTGACAGCAAGTAAAATTTCTTCTTTTGTGCAGAATTTTTTTACGGTTCCAGATTTGAATCTTGCTTTTATCAACGAGCTGTGCTTTAATAATTTAATATTTCTTTTTTTTTAACCACTCCTTTTAGTATTATATGAAATGCCAGAAATGCCAGGATACTGCTACATTTAAACAAACAGTTCCTCCTCCTACCTAATTTTCAGATCTTTTTCTCTCCAGCCTTTTCCCCAGATTTTTTTTTTTTAGCAGAATATTTATTTTAAGGCTGTCGTGTTAAACTCACTCACTGGAAATCAAGTTCTGATGAATAAACTGGAAAGTCTAATTAAGAGATTGTGTTGCTCATCATTACAAAATTGATTCCAAGTTGTATGTTCCAGTCCTGTGATTTAAGAAGGGTTGCTTTTTGACCCTTGCAGGAGTTGCAAATTATATTCAATCGGAATTTCTTTCATATCACTGAAGAGTTCAATAAACAAAATTTGGCTGGAGATGATCACATTCTGGAAATAATAAAAACAGAAAACTTGTGGAGGTATCTCCTCTCACATGCATAACATGATTTTGATTCAGGCAGCACCTCCTTCATACAAAAACTTTTCAAGAGTTAACTTGAAGAAGCCTTGAACGTACATTGCACCACCTACAGGCACAGATGACTTGTGCAGCTCCTTTTTCTAGGTTCAAATTTCATTGCCCTTCTTTCATGATACACTTATGATCAGTGTCTTAACATCTTGGCAGACTAATTGTTGTTCCTGTCTGTCTGTCTAACAATCATGATTACATTACTTCAGTGGATCAACCTAACAGGATTTTTATTTTTATTTTACACAGAGAGAGAGAGAGAGAGGGGAGGGAGAGAGAGAGAGAGAGAGACAGAGAGACTGGCTGATTATTTAAAAAGATACAGACAATCCAATCATATTCTTTGAACATTCACATTATGTTCTAAGAATCCATCTCAAAAGGGATTTGTTTTTTTTAAAAGATATGTCCAGGGTGATGGACATTATTTACCATTTAAACAAGTCTTTTGTGGAAGTTAGACTTCTCATTTATTATTTAACTATAAATGCTACACTGGCTATAGACAAAGGTTCATTCATTTTTTTCAGTTGATTTTACCATATTTATGCAAATGTAGCAGAGGGCTGCAGGTTACCTGGCTATCATAAAAGGGGGTCATGACTCAAAAAAAAGTTTGGGCATCACTGGTGTAGCCCAAATGATATAATCTTTGGAGGTGTATCACACCAAGCTAAGAAATGACCACAGACATTATTAGTTGCATACTGAAATTGTACAACTCAGCATACAACAAATTATGGATAGAATCCTGTTGTTTGTCTTAGCTAATCATATTCAAGTAGGCTCAATGAATTAATGAATTGTTGAGTCAATTCCTTCTTAAGTGTTATTGGTTAAAATGAGTCTAGTTTAACTGTGACTTACCAGGTTAGAGTAACTCACTGTTAAAGTGGACACATTTGAATCCACAGAAGTCTTTGAAGCAACAAAATTCTGTACAATGTTACATTTTGCCTAATTATTTTTCCATTAATTATTCTTTGAAACTATTTCTTAACCATTTTTGCCTCCTTGACATTATCTTCTGATTTGTCCCATGAGAGTTTATATCCCTTCTGGTTGTGACCTTGCAGACATTCCCTCCATCTGTCACACTCAAATGACATGCATGGTCTCCATCCTACGATTTTTTTCAAATTACTATGACTGTATTCTATTCCATATTTTCTTCCCATTTAATAAAAGAAATCTGTTTTGATAACAGTTCATACCTTTTTAAAGAAAAACAACAACAACCACTCTTCTAGAGAGCATAATTATCATAAGCACTGAAATACTGATGATATATTTAATAATATTCTAATGCAAAAATACTTGAACTACAGTTTTTTTTGTTAATCTTGCCTTTCTCTCTGAAGAAGGCCAGATAATATTGTGATATAAACTACTGTGATATAGTAATGAATTGTTTAATTTCCTCTTTTGAAATCACAACTTACAGAAAGGAGATTCTCTTTATTATTTGTAACTCCTTGCTGGACTGAATCATGCCCTAGAAATGGCTGGCTACGGATGAATTCTTACATTTATATAGCTCCCTGGAAGCTGACATCCCCCATTTGTTCTCACATGGATCTGATCATGTCCAAAGACAAAATGTGATAGCAAAATGGTGGAACTCAGATATGGTTCGTTGTTACCAGATCTCCAGGGAGTTCTACTAATCTCCCTTTTCTTTTTTTCCCAAATATTGTTCCAATAGTGTGAGACTGGCCATGAAGATGTTACTTTGTCATTACTCCAGAATGGGTGCCCCAGGCCTATGAAAATGGCTGCTTTCCTGAACTGTCAATGTTAATTATCTGGTTGGGATATTGACATTCCTAAGTGAATGTAACAAAGAAGCATGGAATAATCTCGATCTACAAAGTTTCTGGAAATAAAAAGCAGGAGAACAAAAGTTAAAGCTTTTCAGCAACCTCTTTATATTTCATTACTCTTACGTGACAGTGTCTCACCCTGTTTAATAACCCTGCTCTTAACAAATAGCTTTAAGTGACTCTACTGAAAAGAGAGGACAAAAGCTAACTACAAATGACTTCCAATTAACCAAAGCACTGCACAGCTAGCCCTGCTAAAAGCCTGTTTTACAAGGACTCAAAGGTAAGTGTCTTCATCAGACCCTATTGTGTGAAGAAGAAAAGAAAGATGACAAAGGGAAGAATAGCAGGAGAGAAATGATGAGTGTAACACAGTTGCATTAACTGTATGCTGTAGACCTGTAGATATAATGACACCATAAGTCTAAAGTAAAACCCAGGTGTTTCATATATGCTCAGTGCAGGGTGCTGTTACATTGTGAAGTCCTGCCTGATCATGGACACTTCACCAGACTTATGTCAAAGTCCCCCGCCCCACGACAAGCCTACGCAAACAGAGTCTGCTGCTTTGCCAAGGACCAGAATCCAAGGGCACGAGCAGAGTCAGTCTTGGCCAAGAGACAGGAGTCAGAGAAATAGCAGAGTCCTTACTACCAACCCGGGGTCACAACAGGAATGCACTTGGTAGCCAGATGCCAAACGAAATGCAAGTCGTAGTCAAGGAACAGTCCAAGAGTTGGGGAGACAGGAACATGAACGAACAGGAGTGTGGATGCAGCCAAGGTGACACCTTGCTTCCACGAAGCCTTCTCCCTCCTGTCACCAGCTTTATCCCAAAACAGGGGGTCCACCCCTACACCTAGGAACCTATTGTGTTAATAATCAGGACTACTTGACCGAAGGTTCCTACGGGCTTCGTAAATCTTATCCCTGCTTCTCCGGGTTGCACATTGATGCAGGATCCTTTTTGCAACCCTCCTGATACGTCTTTCCGTAAATGAAAATCCATCCCCAAATGAGAAAACTAAAAAGGAACACAAACTCTGGCAAAAGAAATGTAAGAAGATGATGAGAGGCAAAGAACGACTTTGAGGAACGTATGGCCAGCAATATAAAGGGAAATAATAAAAGCTTCTTTACATATGTTAGAAGTAGAAAACCTGCCAGAGAACCAGTTGGCCCTCTGGATGGTGAGGGAGGAAAAGGGGAGGTAAACAAGGACTTGGAAATTGCAGAGAAATTAAATGACTTCTTTGCATCTGTCTTCACGGCAGAAGACCTTGGGCAGATTCCACTGCCTAAACGACCCCTCTTGACTAAAGAATTAAATCAAATAAAGGTTAAAAGAGAGGATGTTTTAAGTTTAATTGATAAATTGAAGATCTCTTAACGGTAATATGCAACTTGTCTCTTAAAACGGTCAAAGTGCCGGATGATTGGAGGACAGTGGATTTCACGCAATTTTTTAAAAAGGAAGGAGGTAGACGCGGGAAACTACAGACTGGTTAGCCTTACATCTGGAAAAGGTGCAGAAGAGGGCGACTAAAATGATTACTGGGCTGGGGGACCTCCCTTATGAGGAAAGGCTACAACATTTGGGGATCTGGAAAAAAAGGTGCCTGAGTGGGGATATGATTGAGATGTGCAAAATTATGCAAGGCATGAATAAAGTGGATAGAGGGACACTCTTTTCCCTCTCACAAAATACCAGAGCTAGGTGACATCCAATCAAATTGTGGGTTTGGAGAGAGAGAACAGATAGAAGAAAATTATTTTTTACCCAGCATATTGTTAGTCTGTGGAACTCCCTGCCACAGGATGTGGTGATGGCATCTGGCCTGGATGGCTTCAAAAGGGGATTGGACAGATTCATGGAGGAAGAGACCATCACAGGTTTCAAACCATGATGGAGATGTCCAAGCTTTAAACCAGGGTACTTCAAGGACCAGATGCAGGGGAGTGGTATTAGGAAACAGATACACAGGATGCTGGACTAGATGGACCTTTGGTCTGATCCAGCATGGTTCTTCTTATGTACTTATGTTCTTATTCACAGCTGCTGGGTGATAAGAAGGGTCTGGAAGCTCAGCCACTGGCCCTCCATTCATTAATCCTTCAGGGTCAGGTTCTGCACCAGGCAGGTCCTGACAAGTAACTCAAGCTTATTTAAAAACACATTTGACATTTGTACAACCTATACATGAATGCTAGGCATAACCTATCCAAAAAGAGTCAGCAGATCCCCAAGAATTTTACTCTGAACAAGTCCTATTGTCTGTACAATATTAACTAAAAGGAATGGCTAAAAATGAAAGCTAAGTAAGTTTTTTTTAAGTTAAGAATGATGTTCTCACCTGCACTCTACTTCTCAGAATCAGCTGTAGATCATTCTGAGTGGCTTCCCAGATGTTGTTGCATTACAACACCTCAAAGCCCTTGCCATTACATCCAATAATTGACATATGGATAATTGTAGCCCAAAATCATCTGGTGGACCAAAATCATCTAGTGACAAGCAATTCGGTATTTACTGTAACATTTTCCCTATAAAATATTATGACTTTTGTTAAAGATGTTTGTGAGATAAGCTTGATATAAAATACATTATTCCGGACATGCATGCATTTGTGGGCAGGTGTGATAAAAAAAAGAGGACGTTTTCCAACACATGTTCTAGTAGGAATGTGAATCCTTCAGCCACTATATTTGCTGAGAAACCAAGGGCAGCAAAGCCTCCTTTTTCCTTCTGAGAAAGCTCTTGGGAAATTATATGTGATTTTGGGATTGCTTCTTTAAAAAACCAGAGATATGAAGAAATGTGAATTTGCACATTATTACTGTGACCCTTGCAAAATACAAAATCTTTCCAGTGCACAACTCCCTGAAAAGAGCATTCAGCTGTGTACAATTTGCCAGTTTCTTCTGCAAAAGCACAGGTGATAAAACAGTAGCAGCAGAAATAACAATAGCAGCAACAACAACAACAACAACAACGACAATGACAATGATGACAACAATGACAACAACAACAGGGAAGAGAAAGACCAGGGTTCTTCTTGTTGATTTTGGTGAGAAGTTAGAAAGTTTTGCTCATGCAGTGTTATAGCCATGGTAAGTAGTCTTGGCGAGGTGTATTTAGAAAATAATAAAAATTGACTAACGAGCGTATTCAGGCCATTGTTCATCTTATGAGCCTAATTCAGACCAGGGTGACAAGAGGTCAAAGCTGACTATAAAATGGAGTACTTGCACTAGCTGTATTCAGACCGATGAAGCTGTTTGGATGAACAGCGAAACGTTTCTATCTCTCTAAAAAGAAGTCCAGTAGCCAATGACACAACTTCCAGAAAAATTGACTATATTCTCACCTATGAAGGTTTGTATTTCAGATAAGGTGCAAAGAAACCAACCGAAAGGTGTGAGTTTGCAGTGTTAACTGAAAATGCATTTTCCCTCTTAAAATGAATAAGGCATTATCTAATTGAAGCTCCACATTATAAATGTGAGGTAGTGACACATTTTAACAGGTTTGTCACTAGGAGATAATACAGAGTCATTAGGTCGACTATGTACAAATTGCAGTGATTACCCATCATTCTAGCTAATATGGTCTGACACAAGATGGCAGGAAGTATTTATCTGCAGTATGAGTGACAAAGCATCGCAGAAAGTGAGCCATCATTCCACAGACAATACAACATGGACTACTTCTGTCATAATTTGTTTCTGTACAATTAAGACTCAGTCATTTGATTAATTTTCAACTGGGTGAGTGACATGACTCATAAGGAAATGCAATGCTAGAATTTTTCCCCACAGATATTTCAAATGTCACAAGCTCTGTTCTTAACAGTTCATGACTGTTGTCCCAACTTCTTCTAAACAAAATCTGGTCATCTTAACATACAATCTCAAGATACTGACTCACTAGTGTTTCTAAAATTAGAGAGACCACCCCAAAAGGTCCATGGGATTCCAATGAGTGAATGCAAAGAGCTGTTAAAATTATACTTACACAGGCTTGTGTATGATCAGAACAGATCTTTCAGGGGGTTTGGAAATATCAAGGTAATGACTTCCTTTTCAAAACAAACTTCACAAGCATTGTAATACTTTATTGCTGTTTTGACCACTTTGATCATTCAGTTTCCGCCAATTAAAAACATAAGTACAAACAGTAATATATACATGAGTGGCTACCATCTTAAAAAATGCTAGCAAATTGAAAAGTACAAATACAAATATGCACACTCATCAAACAGCTGAGTTAAAAGCAAAGTGCAAAAAGATTAAAATACACAAGTAATTTCAATAAAAATTAAATCATTTTAGCATTAGACTCATATAAGACTTGCTCCAAAGAGAAGTCCATAATGAGAAGTAGCAACTAGAGATGGGCACGAAACAAAGAAAAATCATTCTGTTATTCGTTTCATTACGTAACGAAACGAAAAATGAAAATTGTGATTAAATTGGAACAAACCAAATAGAACCATGAAAATTAGGTTCGTTACGTTTTGTTTTCATTAATGGCAACGCGCAATGAAGTGAGCTGTTTTTAAATGTTAAAAAACGTCCTGAATATCCATAAAAACCCAGTGATAATTATTTATTCTGCCTGATAATACCTACCAGGGGGGTTGGGGTCCTTAAAACATGCATTTATGTCTTTTCTCAGATTGTTGTATTTTTTTTCCTTTAAGGGAAGTTAGGGGACATTGGCCCAAAATGGCTCCCAGATGTCTAATATTGATTTCTTGGGTATTAAAACACCCTGGACATCCGTAAAAATGCAGTGATAATTATTTGAAATTATTACTACCAGGGGGTTGGGGTCCTCAAAACATTTGTTTTTGTCTTTCTCCCATCGCAATGTATTTTTTCTTATTAAGGATGACACAAAATGGATTCCAGCCACAAGATGGGTGCAAGCCATGTGATGGGATCATGTAAATTCTTGGACAATTTCAACCAATAGCATGCCCAGTTTGCAGACTGGGTAGGTGTGGCAGCCACAGAGGGCATAAAAAGCGTTGGCAGCCCCCGTCCTCCTTGCAGTCTGCGGTGGGAGTTAGGGTGGGATTGCTGTCTCTGCGACTCGTTACTTTAGGCCAGCCAGGCAGGTGTGTGTCTCTGTGTTCCTGCTGGCTGCAGTCTGGCTCTTAGGGGAGAGAAAGAAGAGATTTCTCTTGCAGCCTCCCTGTGTGCGTGCATACCTCTCAGGGAGTACCCTCCCCTGCCCCGCAGTGCAGTCACTCTGCGGCTGCCTTTGCAGCCTCCGTGCGTACCTAGTCTATACTGTGTCTCTGCCAGCATCATTTTTTTAGTGTTTTCCCTCTGGTCTGGGGCGTTGGGGGACGTCTGTGTGCGGAAATGCTTTAAGTTGCGCAGAAAGCGGGTAAAAATGAAAAACAAAAAAAGAAACAATTTTTTTTGAAAAAATTCACGAAAAACAAAAATGAACCAAAACGGATCTGCAACAAAAAATGAAAAACCAAAATGTCATTTTTCGATTCGTGCCCATCTCTAGTAGCAACTATTTAGAAAACTGTGATTTGGTCTGACTTTGGCACCAAAGCAGAAAGCAGGTGGGGAGTTTCAGAAACATGGTGAGAGAAGGATTGAAAAAGTTGGAGAATATAGCAGAGAAACTGACAGTGGTGGTGGGGGGAGAAGACAAAGAAAAGGGGCACTACGAGAAAAGGTAGCTGCTTTCATCCTGTTTGTGGGATGGATCACTGGAATGTCCTGCAATAAAGGTCCTTGAGGTGTAGATGTGCAAAGCAGGCAGAACCATTATGAAATGTTTCAAAATCACTTTTTTGCAATTCAAAGCATCTTTTTATTCATTCAACATAACAACAAAAATATGAAACTGTGGCTTCCCTCTAACTACACTTTTTGGGGGATCAGCTGTTACATATTTATGAAGGAGAAAGTCCTTTTTGTGTTGGCACTCTAAGTGTATCACACTTCACAAAGATGATTAGATCATGCCCATCTTAAAAACAGATTAAGTTCATACTATTTGCCTAAGGTTTTCAGACAAAATTTTGCTTGATTTGTTTTTTTTGTCTGACTCTATTTTGTTATTATTTTCAGTTTTGATTTCTTGTTGCATTGTATTTACTAGTTTGTGTGAAATACTGCATATTCACTTTTTGTATCACCAGGAAATCACTTTCATGTAACTAGTAAAAAAATCAACTAAATATGGTCAATTACAATGGAACCAAGTTAATAACCTGGATATTTCTGAATAGTTCTTACATATTCACAAGTATCTGACTGGAGCAATAGTGACTTTGGAAAATATATTTGTACCTTGTCACATACTGCTTGCTTTTATAATTTAGGAAAAGTTTTTACCAGCAAACCTAATAATAATAAACCTAAAGCCTGGGCCACACATATAAATCAAGTTATCTTTCTATTTCACCAGATTTTTTTTTTTGGGGGGGGGGAGGATGAATTCTGATTATTCTCTCGTTAGACTCTCTGCAGCAACTAGCCTTTAAGCACTCCAATCAGCTCCAGTTTTATTTATGCTGCTTTGGGGCTTCATAAATTGAAAGAATCCATGTGAAGTGGGGCCAGGAACTTCAAGAATAGATAATTCTCTTGCTGCATTTTTGAGAAGGGCAATAGGTGAGAAGCACAGTGTCCTTTTCATAAAATAGGCTGAAATACTATCCAGTGCCATTCTGCTAAAAGTGCCATTCTGCTAAGTGGTCCCATGTCATGGAATGAGTGTACAGGATTAGGTTATTAAAATTAAATCACATAACAAACTTTTTTTCTTTTTTATATCCTAGTGTCTTTTCCCTCATCACAAGGTTCAAGAAACAGCCTAATTCTGCTCTTGCCTATACTACAACTTTATTCTCAACACCTTTCTTATTTTTGAAATGGGTATTTGCTGTAAACAGAACCAGTATCTGGAAAACCCACCCACCCTATACTGACCCACTACAAAGGTGAAAGATCCAATTAATGTACAGTACCGTACTATATTAACCATGCAATCCTCCTTTGAACAATGCACATTGCTGGTGCCTTTGCTACCCACCCATTTATGTCACCAGAGCTGGATGTAGCTATTACTCAGTTATCTTTAGCATCAGAAAAACTATTGCGTCAATAATGTGAAAAATTTCAATGCCTATTGAAAATAAATGTTATCTTGCATGTTAAACAATGATTCCCACAGCAATCTTGCTTTTTAAAAATGGATGTTAAATTGAATGGATTCTGTAAGCAACACTGAGTTTCTTTAGTTCTAGTCTCTGTTTTAGATACTTGTGACATACATTTTACATACTATGTGGATGCAATGGTTGTAATACTGTATGTTGCATGTTTGCTGCTGATCTTGGACCATAATAAATTCGATTCAATTCAATGCTTATTGGTACAAAGTCAGAAACATTTAACTTTAATTGCTTCTGATCTCTAGCAGGTCAAACACAAGGTCTTTCAGAACATGAATCTTTCATACACCAAAGAGAATTTTCTACAACAAGCTATGAGATGTTCATATCCAAAAGTGCTTACTACCCAGATTATGAAAAAACTAGGAGGGAGGTATTTTGTGCTGGAAATAAAGAAGGATATCTTTTTTCCAAATCAATGCATATTCAAATTGCTTGTATACCTGTTATGTTGTGATTGCTATAGAGCAATGCATTTGCATGTCACCATTCACTTTGTTCCAAGACCCAGGCACAAATTTTATATACCCCATTGAAATATTCACTGTATAATGAAGCAATGTATATTTATTTGCCTCTCTTATTCTATGATCTCTTCAATCCTTTTTTGTTTCTATTTATAGTTTCTATCACATTAATAACAATGAACACAATGGCAGTGTTTCCACTAAAATATGTCTATTCTTGCAATTTCTGAATGAGTTTGAGTTTGAGGATCTTACACATAAAATGGCTGCCACTTAGGCCATTTGCTCCCAGTAGCAACTGTCTCTACATAGTAAGAGATATTTTGGATATTTTCTTCTCGCTTCTAAAAAACAAAAGAGAAAGAAAGAACAACAAAGGATTGTTCTGGGAGAAAATCCCTCTAATACTAGGCAAAATATTGATACAGCAATGTTTTGTAGAAGCCATTTTGTATGCACTGACTCAGCCAACAAATGTATGAAATGAAGCAAAAGGACATCTACATCACCCAACACTAAAAACCTCACCAAGCCATGGATTTCCAGTGTCTTAAGATCATATATAATTGTATTCCAAAACATTTAGGACCTAATCCAACTGGCAGGCCTAACTAGAATTACCCAGATGAAACAGTGGCTCCATGGTGGGCCAATGCTCATGTAAACCTCACAAATTCAATTGTTCTAGTCTAACTGGGGCTACCAGATGATTCCAGATGCTTGGAGTTAAGGAAATTGTTATACAGAAACCTCATATTCTAGAGTATTTTGTTAGCTGAAGTCCAACTTGTTTATTTTAATGATTTATTCTTTACAACTAGATGATTTTGTTCTTACTAACATTAACATAGAAGCCTTAACCTAGATCCACTTTCTTACAATGCATCTTCATCCTTCACCTGTACTGAACATACATAAATATAGCCAAGCAATTTCTTTATACATCTTTTTCTCCAATCAACCTCCTGGGAGCAATGACAAATCACTACAAGTTGAGAATACATTTATATGAACTTATGAGTACCAAGGATCATCTTAACTACTTTTTCTATGTAAAAAAAGCATAATGGGTCTCTCCTTTTCCATTGTTTGACATTCAAAGTAAGTGAAATATTTAATTTAACTCAGCTTTGAAATATGCTATACTGTATTTTAAATGAGAGAGAAAAACAGTTCTCTGGGTGGGTGGGGGAATGGAAAGAGACACAGAAAAACAACTCTACAACTGATGCAGCATACAATGCTGATCCAGCTTCAATATACATTTTAATATTGAGAGGGAGAAGGAGGGAGGGAGGGAGCCTCCAATATAATAAAATTATCTCCCAAGAAATGGAAAGGTTAGCACCTTTTGGAGACTCAGGGCAACAGAGTCTGAACAACACGCAGGCAGATAAGGAAAGCAGAACTTTTCTGTTTATATTTATGAAGGTTAAATAACAATTCAGCAATCTCCAGCACTGTTTGTTTACATTTAAGCACTGCCATCAATAAAAACTGATGAAAAAACAACACCGGGACAGTCATTCCATGAAAATATCACCTTAAGTGCAAATGTGAGGCATCATATCATTCTTTCTTTAACTCTATGTACCAGCAATATATGCAACTGCTTCACATGGTTCTCTTTTCTCCATTTTAGGCAAACACAACAAGGGGGGGGGGAACTGAAAAAAGTTTGGGAGAACGGCTGAAGGACACTGAATAGACATCATGACAAAGGAAGGGATTGGAAACTTTCCATGTACCAAATCTAATACTAAGCAGTGTGGCCCTCTGAGATCAGTGACTTCAAGGCAAATAATGCCAAAGCTGAAACATTAGAAAAACAATGCAACATCTACACATAATTTGCACATTATGCAAAAAAGTCTGACTAATAATAATACAGGGTCAGTGTGGTGTGTTGGATCGAATGACAGGCTAGTACTCAGACAAAGTTTGTGCAAGCCCCCACTTGATGACAGAAACATGTTTTTCTTACTTGAAGCCTGTTTATCTTATTCTATACATCTCTGCTGTAAACAAAAAGAGACCTGCTCAAGCCAATGGACAAATCTCCTGCAATCCTGGTTAGTATTTTTGTCTGCAAAGAGAGGAGAGCTACCTTGACACTTTTGTCTCATGAGGAACCTGCTGCTGCTTTCTCCCACCTGCCCTTCCCTTGATGATGATGGTGATGATGATGATGATGATGATGATGATGATGATGATGATGATGATGATGATGATGATGATGAT
>JAHTLZ010003526.1:68108381-68118902 GCA_023846285.1 Phrynocephalus versicolor
ATGATGATGATGATGATGATGATGATGATGATGATGATGATGATGATTTTGCCATCTTTCCCGATTCAAGAGTTTTGGAGCATTTAGAAACTTGCCCTAATAGTAGCATTTGAGTAATGCAGCTTCTAGTGGATGCTGAAAGGATTTATCCAAATGTGGAAAATGAAATGAATTTCTTCCAGAAAGACTGGAAGAAGACATAGCAGTAATTTGTCCTAACTACTGAGAACATCATTTTTTTTAAATGACTCACCGAAATTCCAACTCTTCCAATCTCTTTGGAACTGTCCAGTAATGCTAATGCATGGCGAAATGCTAATTTGATTTATGAAAATATATAAAGAAATGGCACTGAACCACTCAGAATAGACCATGGGCATGGCTAAGGTATATAAAAGCAAGTGAGTGATCTCACGACAGTGGAATAGGGGCAGGTTAGGGAATGGCTGGTAAAAACAGAGAGATAGGTTACTGTTGCCTCTTAAGATAGGGAAATAGAACAGAAGTAGGGCCTGGTTAATGTCTGGTAAAGTATATCACAGTGAGAGCTGAAAGTATAAGCTGAGACCTTGATTTAGTCTTGTTTAAATGAAACATTTTCAATGAATGTTTATCCAAGTATGTAAACAATAAACTAATTCTTTTGTTAGAATATTTAAGCACCATGTCAGACTCCATTCATATTGCATACAGGTTTAAGGTATTTTAATGGTGGCAGCGTTTCAACCCAGGTTCCCCACAATGCCTGATAGAGCTACTGAAAACTGTGTACCCTTGATGACTTTACAAAACACTGTCCAGAAGCTGTATAGCTGGAGCTGAGTTTGAGGGAGGCCTGAGTTCTCAGTCCTGTGCTAGAAATCCTATATGCAGTTTAGGTGACTTTTCCAGATTCAGTCAATCGTGCATTAGCTGAAGAAAGTTGTTGGCAAGCTTAATATCCTCAAGGTGACAGGACTAGTTTTAAACACTTCCCTTTCAACATGTTTAAAAAAAGAACTATTGGCTCATTAAAAACTACAAATGAAACCAAAACAGATAAAGATAGACAGCAACATGGGTGAAAATTCCAATTGTTTTTGTGAAAATAATTTCTAAATGTTCCACATGGTATCAATGTCCTTCTCTGTCTCCTTTCCACCCCTTTTGTCACTCACAGATTATTTTTAACTCAAACAAAATGGGCAGATATTTTATAATGCATTCTTTGATTTCTTCCTTGCAAAGTGAGACTTCTGTAACTCTCTTTCTATAAAAGTCAAACACAGACCTGTCCCAAGTACCCTTTTACACAGACCTGTCCCAAGTACCCTTTTCTTCAGGACACTATACTGCAAATGATACATAGATGGTGCAGAGACTACTTGTTTAGTGTTATCTGGAAAAAAAAAGCAACCTTTCGAAACTCAATGCTAACCCAATAAGCAACAAAAGTAAGGGTCAGAGATTAAATCAGCCCACACAGGTGTGTTGAGCACACTAATTGGAGTAAATCAATACTACTTGACATTTGTATGGATTTATAGCTGATTGCATAAGATTGGAACGGAAACTATTTTTACTTTTTTTCCCTTATTAAATAAAATGACCTTCCTACGTTTATTATGTGTTGTGCTTGATGCCTTGGATTAAGCAGTTAGTTCTGTGCAGATGCTCGAAATTTAGGTATGACGATGAACACACTGAAGGATAACAAGGATTAGGCTTTTCACAAGAACTCTATGTGTATGTGTCCCACACAATATATGCCAGGGACCAATAACAATACTTCAGAGTCCTGGAAAAAAAGGAGCAGAGCACCGAAGGAGTCATAGTCAGAATGTACCAGCGCTAGCAGACCATTTGTGTATTTTTCGTAGCTGAATGTCACACCCAAACTATAAAAGTAACTAAAAGAGAGCTATATGATAAAGAAGCAAAGATATCAATATTATGTTATCCTTGTAATGCAATGTAGCTACTGGGAAATTAATTAAAATGAATTAATTAATAATGATGAATACATAGTTATTTGTACTTAGTTGTTTCTAAGCTCTGCTATAGAATCAGTTATACTGCGTATCCTTGTTTTCTCCATGGCCAAGCACATGAATAACAGAAAGTCCAACGTGTGCAGTAGGCAGATACAATTTCATACCGAAGGCTTGGCTTAAGGCACGCTTCCTACACAGACTGGTCATCCACACTAAGCAGTCATAGCATTCAAAAGGAAATATTTCTGTTTCTACAGCCGCCTTTAAAAACGACAACAACAGGTCTGTTAGGGTCAAGCAACAAGAAATGTGATCAAGAACCTCAACACTTTCTTCTTTAAAGATGAGTTCCGTAGTATTCAAACACCCATATTTAGGGGGGAGTTTGAATATTACAGATCCCCTTCCACTAAAATTATACAATCAGGTTGTTTTGACAGGGGTTACAGCACAACAAAGATTCTAAGCCATTGTACATTCCAAATTTTGAGCACGAGCAATGAGACATTATTTAATGCATTCATTATTTATAACACCTATTGTGCAGACAATGCTGTTCATCAAACTCATAGCTACAATATCATTTACAATTATCAAGAAATAAAAATGCAGAGCTTTGTGGCCTGTGGCCTGGGAGTAGAAGTTCACAGGAAACCCACCCACACAGATCACTACTTACTGTTTGACTCCCACCATCCATTACAGCACAAACTTGGAGTCATCCTAAACCACAGAGCAGAGAGCATCCCCACCTCCACAGAAGCCAAGAAGAAGGGAGACAGAACTTAAGGGCTGTGGATATCCAAAGTGGGCCTTCAACAAACAGAAGAACAATGGATCAGCCTGAGACTCAGACCCAACGGAAGAACCTGGTCTATGGCTGGAGTGTCAAAGAAGCTTAAAAGGATTTTTGGCAAACACCATATCCCTTTTAATTTCAAAGGGATAAACACACTATGGCAGAGACTCGTCCACCTAAAGAACCCAATACCAAAACACAAAAGGAGCAATATATTATATGCGGTCAAAAGAACACAAGAACGTAAGAACATAAGAAAGCCTCATCCAAGAGAAAATCTTAAAACACATAGAAGAACAATCCTTGCTGAGAGAAAATCAGCATGGTTTCTGTAAGGGCAAGTCTTGCCTGACAAACCTTTTAGAATTCTTTGAAAAGGTCAACAGGCATGTAGATTTGTGTGAACCGGTGGATATTATCTATCTTGATTTTCAGAAGGGTTTTGACACAGTCCCTCACCAAAGGCTGCTGAGAAAATTGCACAGTCAGGGGATAAGAGGGCAGATCCTCTTATGGATTGAGAACTGGCTGAGATCCAGGAAACAAAGAGTAGGTGTCAATTGGCAATTTTCACAATAGAGAGAGGTGAAAAGCGGTGTGCCCCAGGGATCTGTCCTGGGTCAGGTGCTTTTCAATCTGTTCATAAATGACCTGGAGACAGGGATAAGCAGTGAAGTGGCCAAGTTTGCAGATGATGCAAAACTTTTCCATGTGGTAAAAACCAGAGAAAATTGTGAAGAACTCCAGAAGGATCTCTCCAAACTGGGGGAATGCGCTGCAAAATGGCAAATGCATTTTAATGTAGCCAAATGTAAAGTAATGCATATCGGGGCAAAAAAATCAAAACTTTATCTATCAACTCATGGGCTCTGAGCTATCCGTGATGGATCAGGAAAGAGATCTTGGTGTGTTGGTGGACAGCTCCATGAAGGTGTCTCCCCAATGCATGGCAGTGGTGAAGAAGGCCAATCCCATGCTAGGGATTATCAAAACAGCCAACATTATAATGCCATTGTACAACATGATAGTAAGGCCGCACCTGGAGTATTGTGCACACAATTCTGGTCACCGCATCTCAAGAAAGACATAGTGGAACTGGAAAAGGTGCAGAAGAGAGCGACCAAAATGATTACCGGGCTGGGGCATCTCCCTTACGAGGATACACAAATAATTTGGGGCTCTTTAGCCTGGAAAAAAAGGCGCCTGAGGGGGGATATGATGGAGACGTACAAAATAATGCAGGGCATGAGTAAAGTGGATAGAGGTTCACTCTTCTCCCCCTCACAAAATACCAAAACTAGGGGACATTCACTCAAATTGTGGGTTGGGGGTGTGAGAACAGCCAAAATTATTATTTTTACCCAGTGTGTTGTTAGTCTGTGGAACTCCCTGCCACTGGATGTCGTGATGGCATCTGGCCTGGATGCCTTCAAAAGGGGATTGGACAGTTTCCTGGAGAAGTCCATCACAGGTTACAAATGATGATGTCGATGTGTAATCTGCAGGCTTAAAAACAGGGTACTTCAAGGACCAATGCAGGGGAGTGTTATCAAGAGACAGATATCTAGTCTTGTGCACTCCCAGACACATTTGGTGGGGCCACTCTGAGATACAGGAAGCTGGACTAGATGCACCTTTGGCCTGATCCAGCATGGATCTTCTTATGTTATGTAAGATAGGTGGGATAAGGAAAGCCATTCATGTGAGCATTGAAAACCCCTCTCTCAACAGAGACGGGGGGCTCATGCACAGTCCATCTGCCACTTATCAGGCTATGGTTTCAACAATACCTAGACAAATCAAAAATACTTCATGCCTTCACCACCAAGGCAATAGCTAACAACCCATACTTTATTGGTTACAGCACTTCAGGCCATTGTTCACGTTAAGGCTATTGAAACTGTTGTCTATCTAACAAGCCTATTCAAGACATTGTTCATCTTATGAGCCTATTTCAGGCCAGGGTGACAAGAGGTCAAAGTGAACAATAAAGTGGAGGACTCACAATTAGCTTTCTTCAGACTGACGAAGCTGTTTGGATGAGCAGCAAAACATTTCAATATCTCAAGAAAATGAAGTCCAGTTGCCATGACTCATCTTCCAGCTTTGTGGAAGGTGACCATTTCTTCAGCCCAATAACACAATTCTGTTATTTGATTTTCACTGATTTTCAATATGAACAATCCATTGTATAATAACGTCAGAAGGGTAAGCTTGGTGCTTTTTTTTAAACTGTCCATGCTGCCCATAGAATTCTGGAAATTGTAGTTCAAAAAAAATACAAATATTTCCTATTTCTGAGATGGCTTCTTCAAACGAAATGCCCATTCTCTGTCCCAAGTGCCTGAGTTGGGAAACTATAAAATCATACCTATTCACTTCCTAATCACTGACTTACAGCGATCTACTGCCTAACAGTAGTCATGTGGCCCATTTGAAGAAATAATATTTTTGGTTGAGTAGTACCTTATAATTGTAACTTCTGAGTTCTTTCAGAACTCCTAATTGGGGAAAAGTTGTATAAATTTTGAATGCAGAAGAGGAATTTAAAAAATGGGGTATGATGTCCATTGTTTCTCAATGTAGACCGCTGGTAAAGCAAGATGGAGGTTGTTGATCATGCTTATGACAGAGGCGTCAAGCTGCTATGTGTCCTAATTGGAGTAGTAGTTATTATCACATAGTTATGTTTACACTCATGACCGGAAAACTTTTTAAAAGTAATCTAATGATCAAGGATCCAGCTATAACAGGACAGTTGATTTTTGTTTGGGGTTGCTTGGCTCTAGGGTATAGTTTCCTATAATGAATATCTGGCATTAGGTATCTCCAATTATATGTCAGGAATGTTGTTTTACAGTGTCCTAAACCATCCTCCATTTATAATTCAGCCAGCAAGAAGAAAAGAAGTTATTTAGGAGCTTGCTGGGGAGTTAGCTCCTGATATTTAATGACCCTTTAAAACATTAAAGTAAAAGTCATATATTCCACACTTTTGCCACAACCTTTGAAGAGGGTTTTTGGAGCAGGCGGGTGTTATTTAGAAACAGACACATGCTTCACAAGCTTTGGCACTTGTGACAGGGAAGGTGAAAAACCACATGACTGAGCTTGTCCTTGTCAGTACGCTTTCATTTCACAATTCCATTTGGCCCAGATTACTTCTAGATAATAGAAGGAATAACAGCAACGAAAGGATAAACAAGATTTCCAGGGGGGGGGGGGAGAGCAGGGACCAAACCAGAGTATGTGTCGTGTTCCCTAAGACTTTGTCAAAGGGCCTTCCTAAGGACAGAATTTCCCAGCACACAGATGAAACGCCTCCCATTTAGAGATGCACTGAAGATGAAAAGAATTATCATCCATCGCCTCACAGATCTATTGTTAAGTATAGCTATCAGAACTAAACCATAGAGAATGGGAGGTGGTCAAAGCAGAAAGTCTGAAGTAAACACTTTTCACTTTAAACCAAACTGGGAATAATTAATCCAAAAGCATATCTCCAGCCCATAAATTGTCATTTTTACAAGCTCTGTATTTTCTAGTAATATATTTTATACTGTTTTATCATAATATTTTATACTGTTTTATTGTATTATTTTATACTGTTTTATTATATTATATTTTAATTGTACTACAATTTGGTTAATAACCGTAAATAAACATTCATTCATTCATTCATATCTCCAGCTGAATGGAAGACATTACCTCCGTCAGTTCCGAGATTTTTATTTATTTATTTATGTTGAGAATTCCACCTTCCCTGTTATTCAAGTTGTCAGAAGTACGACAAGAAATGCTCTCATTTTAAATGCACCCTCAGTAACATGCTTGCTAAGGAATTTATTTTCAATCATGTTTATGCCCAACCAGGGGCGCATCTGGGGGTAGGGGCAGAAGGGTGCATTTGCCCCAGGACCGGTGCACAGCAGTCTGGGGGCACCTGAAGGGAGAGGAGGAGGAGGAAGCTGTGCACCCTCCTGCCAGCAGTCCTCCTTTCCCACGGCTAAAACTTGGCGATCCTTAGTCGCGGGAAAGGAGGAGAGGCACTATCCAGTGGGAGTGTGCCCCTTGGAGAGTGAGCAAGTGATTGAGCAAAAGCGTGGGGGTCATACTGGGTGGGTGAGATAGGGTTGGGGGGGAAGAGGTTACAAAAACTTTGTCCCCGGGCGCTCCAAACTCTAGCTATGCCTCTGTGCCCAACCATGCTTAGTATAAGTAGCACCATTTTGTATTAGCTTGCCATGTTAGATTGTAAATACCAAGCCCTGATATTTATTCAGACAAGGAAAGGAATGTGTTGAATGTGTCATTTAAAGAATTAAGAAAAAACGGATGACATGGGAAAGGTTATAGATTCAGCAAAGACAGAAGCCTAAACATAAGAGGGCAGCTATACGAGAAGTCAACTATACTAGCCAGATGAAAAATGCAGTGATATGTGACTAGTAGGGTGTGTAAATGTTAGAGCACATCTGTAAATGCCGAGAAATGTTGTTCAGGCATTAACCTATGTGTACTCCTTTATTCTGCAGAATAAGAAAAAAGGAGTCCTTTTGTAGTGAATATTCACATTTTCTCACACTTTGCAGGTAGGCCTGCAACGAGAGTCTGTTTCCTCCTATGAGTTGGTAAGGAAGGTATTAGCAAGTTTTATTATTATATTATACATTAAGTTAGTAAAACTGCTTTTGGCACACACACACCAGAGCAGTGACCAAGTTGTTTAAAATGTTCATTTTTTGCAACATGTTCTACTTGGGACATGCATTCAGATTTGTCAACCTCATGTTCCTGTATCTGTAGTAGGAGCAGCTTGACCTGCAAACATAATTGGGTTGGATTATTTATCTCCATACTGTTAAAAAATATATGACAGCACATTTCTGTAAATGAAGTAGCGGTTGAAAGAACAGCTGCTGATCAGGCACAACGGACTTTCTTTTAAAATTTAAGATAGCACTGCTTCTTCACCTGTCCTGCCGTAAACAACAACTTTTCCCTAGGATTTGGAGCAAAGGTTTCATAGTATTAACAGCTGTTATATGTTAAAGCAGCAAGCTCTATCTTGTCTGGCAATTTTGTATAGGATGGGGAGATGCTTTCTCTCCTCTGTTATTAATTATCCAACTTCATGCTGTTTTCAACCAAGCTTCGCTGAACATTTATACCACACTTGTTGTATAGCATTTTAAAATATTAGCAGTTGTATTTAAATACAAAGCACACCTATAATAATAAAAATGAAAACAGTATCACTGTATAGACTTTGCCTAGAAAAATATTCTGGTGTTAAATTCTTCTGTTCCCTTCAGTAAAAGTAGTATGTTTATACATTTAGGAAACAAACAAGAAGCTGTGTGAGAGAAGATGTACAGAGAAGGACAAACTCAAGATGTTTCAGAGGTCAGGAAATGCAATACAATACTTGGACAGAGGGAGAAATGTGAATGATTTCCCCTCCTTATAATAAAACTTTAGAGTACATTATTTAACAGGTCCATAATAAATTATTCAAGTTTTAAAGGTTTCCCTTAGTGTATTATTCTTAGTAATCTCTTTAAACAGTCCATAAAATAATGTGACTTAACAGGTCTAGCTTTAAGTGTCTTGTCCCGAAGGACTAATTGCTATTCAAGTGTCTCGAATGGACAGTAAGGTTCCAATTCAGAAAAAGAAACGCAGTTCTTGTGGTTCGGACATAAGGACAGATTGGTTTTATTTATTTTCTACCTCCGCAAATTTTCCTGCATGAACAAGCAGCATTACCAAGATCAGCTTTTGAATATAATGGTTCTATTAAGATATGGGATTTGGCTCACAGGTTAAAAAATACTAATTTGGGGCCATAATATTGATAGGACTTGGTAAGTTGGGGAAAACATGTTTCTTTCAGTACAGTCACACACACACTTTCACTTGACCGAAAAGAAAGGTTATCTCATGCTGTTTGGTATTACTGTCAAGTATCCTAAAAATCACATTGTCACTAGAAAAAGCCAATATCATCCATATGACTTATTGGTATCTCTCCTCTTTAGAGGATGGTATGTTGGAGAATATGCTAGGGCAGTGATAGCGAACCTATGGTACGGGCGTCAAAGGTGGCACTCGGAGCCCTTTCTGTGGGCACCTGACATCGCCCCTTCATAGCCACCTGTATACAGGTTAAATTACTGTATTGGCACTTTGCAAAAAAATTAGTGTGTTTTGAATTGCAGTTTGGGCACTCGGTCTCTAAAAGGTTTGCCATCACTGTGCTAGGGTGTAGCTGTGTTGAGATCTTTGGGAAATGCTGGAAGATGGATCTTCTAAACAAGAAGTCAATGAGCTGGAGGAAGGGTATTCAGAATTGCTGTCGTGACATTCCTACTTGTGTGCAAGTTATACCATTTCTATGACAGCTGGTATCTACCAACAGGAAGAAAACTGTGGAAAGAGTAAATTCAATAATTCAAAACCCTCAGATGTATGAATGTGGGATATTTTGTGTCTCTACTCATGATTAAAAAAATATGGAAACAGCCAGATATTGTTGCACAGTATTGTGCCTATGCTCCCAGCCATTGGCTGGGGTCATTAGGAGATTTGGAGTCTGCTGTCACCAGTATGCTGATGACACACAGCTCTATCTCTCCTTTTCCACCTCTGCAGTGGAAGCTGTGAGGACCCTTGATGGGTGCCTGGACGCCGTACTGACTTGGACCAGGGCGAACAGGCTTAAGCTCAACCCTGAGAAGACGGAGGTTATGTTCTTTGGGAGCTCGCCATCTGGGTACGGAGGCCCTCTCCCCCGTTTGGGGGGAGTTTCCCTCCAACTCGCAGAGAGGGTGCGGAATCTGGGCGTGGTCCTGGACCCGGCACTTACCATGGAGGCTCAGGTGGCGTCGGTGACCAGGGCCGCCTATTACCATCTTCACCAGATAGCCCAGATCCGCCCATACCTGGATGCTGACTCTCTGAGAACAGTGGTTCAAGCACTGGTGATCTCGAGGCTGGACTACTGCAACACCCTCTACATGGGGTTGCCCTTGACTCTTCTCCAGAGACTGCAGCGGGTACAGAATGCGGCGGCCAGGCTGGTGGCTGGTGTGCGTCGGTTTGACCACATCACCCCAGTCCTGGCCCGCCTGCATTGGTTGCCCGTTGCAGCCCGGATTAGATTCAAGGTCTTGGTTTTAGTGTATAAAACCCTCCATGGCTTGGGACCGGACTACCTGTCGGAGCGAATCGCCCAGTGATCTATCTCGGCCCGACCTGTTCGGCAGGTGCGAGCGCACTCGCTCCGGGTTGCCACCCCACAAGAAGCCCGGAAGTCGGTCACCCGGAACCGGGCTTTCTCGGTGGCAGCCCCATCTTTGTGGAATTCCATCCCCAGCAAAGTGCGCTCTGCAGAGTCCCTGCTGGTCTTTCGTAAAGTACTAAAAACATTCTTATTTCGGAGGCCTTTGGTGAGCCCTAACCCCCCCTTTTTTTTCTCCCGCCATCAATAGTTTAACAGCCAGTTCAAGCTTATATTATAGGTATTCAGCCTTTTGGCGATCCTGGGGTGCAATAGTGTTTTTAGATGTTTTTATTGTTTATGCTATTCATCAGTTTATTGTCTTATTTAGTTGTTGATTTGATTGTTTGTTGGCACATGCCGTCTGTTGTTAGCCGCCTAGAGTTCAAATTTTGAAAATGGGTGGGATATAAATGCAACAATAAATAAATAAATAAATAAATAAATAAATAAATAAATAAATAAAT
>JAHTLZ010003526.1:68118912-68132497 GCA_023846285.1 Phrynocephalus versicolor
ATAAATAAATAAATAAATAAATAAATAAATAAATAAATAAATAAATATGTCAAGGCTTACAACTGCAAAGGGCAGCTTGAAAGTTGACAACACCAATGGCAGCAGTTAAGATGGTCTCTACAGGATACACTCTTCTGCTCACAGTCTACACTACAGGATAGACTCTTATGCTCATTATTTTTCACTAAGTGACAACATGTAAAGAAAAATCCTCGAAGGTGACTCCCTTTTTCTTCAGTTAACCACTTCTCACTTAGACACAAAGCAACTTAGGAGCTGATATGTAACGTGTGAATTGGTGGTGTTAAAAAATCAACCAACAGCAACAGGACAGTAGACTAAACAGGCATTTGAGTCATCGGCATAAAAAGTTTTCTCTACTGTGGTGAGAGATCTTGGTTTTCTATTCAAATAACAATACTATTTCCAAGTTCCTAAATTAAGAGTTCGTGCAGATCTGCCTTATTGTAGTCTTGGGGTGGTGGTGGTATGCATTTCTTCTTTTTGTTGACATGCAAGTAGATCCCCAAGGCAAATCCACTCTGTTTTCACACCCACAGCTGATATCAACTGTATTCTGAGCCAAATTCACAGGCTGTCTCAAAATACTTTATACTAGGACTTCATGGCATATAGATTTTTTTTCTTTGCTGTATCTTCTACTCTGTTCATACACTGTGGCAGGAAGATGAAATGTCTACTGATCCTGTTTCTGCGAGCACTTCAGAGAAGAGGCTTCTTCTACTTTTGACTTTGTTGTTTCTACGCTACTTCAGCATGGAAAGGCAAAGCTGGAGAAAAACAGCATTCATATAAGCATTTGAGTCAAAGATGTGGGTGAGAAGCACTACTGTCATTTGCAATAGAACTGGGAAAATATTATCTGGGTTATCATGGTGTCTAGAAAACAATGTGAATAGGTATTTCATATTTTACTCTCTTGATGAATACTCTCCCCCTTTTAAGGAAAGCACTGTAATCTGTTTATACACCACTTATAAAATAAAAACAAAATAATTCAAATGTAAAGAATTATGTATCCCCACTAACCTAGGAAACTCCACTGGCTTTGCACGTGACACTATGGTTTCTGGTTGTATTACAAAAATCTAGCTGCGAGGGCCCCAGAACATACTGAGAGATTCCACTGGCCTTTCCAGCCTATCATAGATCCCAATAGGTAAAAGGGCCAGGAATCATGGAAGGGGAGCCTTTAGCAAGCTTATAAGGCCCATTTTACTACTGCACCTCCTTTTGTGCTCACACATTGCCCCATCCCACTCTTCTTAAAATTTTTGTACTGTTGTGGACTATGGTTAAACAGCAGGTTGTCTGGGGCTGAGAAGGAATGAGCAGACACTGTCAGGGGGACTCCTAACCCAGAGTTCTGTCCCTGTCACTTGTTCATCACAGGCAGGTCATCTGAGAGTGCCGACACCAACAAGGAACCAGGCCTTCTCAGTGATGGCTCCTAGACTCTGGAACCAACCACCCTCGGAGATCAGCCAGCCCCCTTGTTGCTGATCTTCAAGAAGAGATTGAAGACTTTGTTATTTCCGTCTGCTTTCCCTTGTTATTAACTGTTACGTTGTCTTACTGACTTTGTGATCTAATCTCGATCACCATTAGCTTATCTTATTTACTTTTGATTTTTATCAATGATGTTGTTTTAGTTATGTTTTCATTTGTAATATTTTTGCTTTTTATTATATCCTTGGATTTGGAACAGTATGTTTTATGTTGTAAACCACCCAGAGTGGCTTTCTGCCAGATGGGCAGTATATAAATCGAATGAATGAATGAATGAATGAACGAATGAATAATAACCCACCAAATGCTTAAACTTATCTTCCCAGCTTCAAGGGTAAGAAGCTTGATTTAAAGTGAAATAGAAAAAAAAAAACATTAGAATCACAAAATCTACAATTAGGGAACCAAACACTACACTTCCTGCACATACATCTATCTATGAACAGTTATGGATATTCTACATTTGTCCTGCTTTTACCTCAACTTAGGACAGTGAATATCTCTTATTTTAGGGGCAGGCCTGTTAATTGCCCCTTGCTTTGGGATCCTGAACAAGCACAGATCAAATGAACACAATGTGGCCCATCCAACCGACTACTGGTGTCACAGCTGACAAAATTTGATAAACATATTTCCAGGCATTCTTTCTTGAGGCACCCATCTAAAACATAGGAATTTCCATTTGGAGAAGCACGTGCTCTTCTACCATTTGCAAAATGACCCCTTGGTGTTCAAATGAAGACATAAGAGTAATACATGCCTTGCTTGCAACATGCTGGGCTGAGTCTCAGATTTGCTTTTGCATATTTCATTACAGACACTTGCTGTGAGTAACAAAAAGAGAAGAATAAAATAGAAGTAAACTGCTCCCCCAAATTAAACCAATTAAATACATTCATTGTTACCTGTGTGCTCTTCAGCCATCATATTATAAAATCGTTATTCTCAACCAGCATCTGCTGGTTTAAATATATATATATATATATTATTCTCATAACAGCATGAACGAATATTAGATTTCACAGTTATTGCTTGCTTTGCAGTATACATATATTTATTGCCAACATTAAGGAAGGAAAGAGGGAACAAGATGTGGGATTGCAATTTTCAGTTCACAGTCATGGTTGGCTTAAGTAAAAGAATAATACTGCAACATGGTAGCTAATCATAGAGCTGTTGACAGGATCTTCTATTCATAGGAAGTTAAATAAGAATGTATGAAGTTGCTTCTTACACACACTTAAATCAGAACCCTTGGTTCACCGAGTGCAATGCAAGAAATACTGACTGGCGTAGCCCTCCTGGAGCTCAGGTATTTTGTCTGACAGATTCCCTGTTGTAATGACTGCACAAAATGTTCAGGTGGAATAAGTGCTTGGAGCCAGCAAACCACTTATTCCAGACTGATCCATACATGATATGTCTGTACATTATGACTGGCAACGTAGCAACCACTTTCACTACCCTATAGCCTCAACATCACAGACAGGAGCTCAATAAATACCACCTCGTGAAATAAATGAAGTGCTTCTCAGCGGGGTGGGTTCGTGCAGTCGGGAACCAGCTGTCAGGTTGAGATGATTCGAGAAATAAACAAACAGTTCAGAAATTGTCCCTGAAATTTGTAGATATAAGCGTTTTCTTCCTGACAGCTGCAAAAAAACCAAACCAAAACAAAAAAACCTGCTTGCAGAAAAATGGGACTGGCTTCAGTGTTCAGCAGCCCTTTACTAGGGTGAAATGGCGGACCTCCCAGAAACCTCCACCACTCGCTGTGCTGGAAGGGATTTCTGGGAGTTGCAGTTCAGGAACATCTGGGGACCCACAAGTTGAGAACCACTGGTCTAAAGCAACAAGTTCTGAGAGGATTCTCTGTGAGGGTATTCCATTATTTGCAAGAGAGTTCCATTAAACGGGGCTAAGAGGAGAGTTGAGGCTTTCATAAAATAATGGGTATCTGCTCATTTCAAGTGCACCTTGCAAGGGATGACCTTACTAGTTATCTGTCCTAATGGTTTTCCTCTGTGTTCAGTTTTTCCGGAAAAAAAAGATGGGAAAAACATTTTTTTTCTGAGCTTCAATATTTCTGTAAATTTTACATCTGTAATTCTGACACCTCAGCAAACAGATCTGGGGCTGCTACTGATGGTGCGTGCTGCCAGGAGCCCAAGGTCTGTTTGTTGAGGTGTCAGGAGGGGGTTAAAAACCTCTCTTTGGAAGCACCCGCCTGCAGAAGCAGCCCAAAATCTGTTTGCTGAGGTGTCAGGAGAAGGTTAAAAGCCATTCTTTGGAAGAGTGCTTCTCTCAAGAAAAAAATCTGCAATATACTGAGACTGTAATATATGAACCGCGTTGTGGCCGGGGACTACTGTACTAAATTGTCCACCCCTCACACCTAACTATGTTACTTCACTAGAGAAAGCTGGTACTGTTTCTCCATCAAAAACAATACCTTTTATTCCTTAAATCAAGCAGACTTCCTTGCCTCCTCCTTCCTTGAAGTAGGTAAAAATCTGCTGCAGCTTTTTTGGATGCACTCCGAAATAAATACAGAGGTGGTATAGCAGGCCTGAACTATATCTATTCTAGAACCAAAGCCAATGTCTTATTTTTAACATCATTTATCTCCAGGGTATCCCACCTCATATACAAAGAAATTTTATGTTTGGGGCGGGGGGTAATGTGTCTATTGTTAACTGTAATTGCAACCTGCAAGAGTATTTAAAGAACATTTCTACCTAACAAGGTATGTAGATGTTTTTGAAAAATCAACACTGGATACTGCTCTCTGGCTTTCCTCAACTGTCCTGTCCAGAGGAACTAAGAATTCTGTTCTTCCATTTCCCCATAAACCCCTATATTTAAAGCATTTATGAATCATTCAAGATTTAATTATGATTCCACCCCCTCCTCCAATATTTCAAATCAGTCTTTAAAATCAGGTCAATTTCAATATTTTGTCGATTCCCAAAGAGGCAAATATTATCTGCATGCCAAAGTTCATGCAAAGGGCAATAATTGGGATCTGCACCGTTCAAAAAAGGTGGCCTTTATTTATTCAATGAAAGAGTTAATATATCCAAAACCAGAATGGGAGCAAGGGGACTCACCCCATGTCTGTCACATTTGTATGTTTTGAATAGATGATCACTGATTACTATTTAAGACTCTTTAGTGAAAGGAAAGCATCCCAATTAGCTGGGTTGAGTCAAGAAATTATATTTATTTTTTATGCTGGGGGGAAAAATCTCAGTCTTCTCATTTATCACATGTGTATGATTCACTGACCGTAACCCTTTGCATTTGTTAACTGGGGCTAACTGAGGAGGTACTGGGGCTTGGTTGCACAAGTGGTCACTGAAGTATAAAAAGAGGAAGTCTCAAGATGCTAAGAACAGTGGGTTGATTACACTTGACAAATTGCCCAGGGCAGTTTGGGGCCAAAGCAACCTGTAGACTTCTTCAGGGACAATAATTTAACAATGTGCAATGAAGAGCTCCTTCTGCCTGGTTCCCAGCTGTTGCCTTTTCTGAAAACCTAGATGGTTCGGTGATGCACATGACAACAAAAACATTCTCCAGTAGAGACTTTGAAGCTTTGTTCCTTACAAAGGACCTTACACAACCTGATGCCAATGCATGTCTTAGAAAAAGGGCTGTAATGCCAAGAGATGTAGGGCATTTGACCGGCTGTACGTGCTGCCAGCACTATTACTTCTTTTTTTATATCAGTTAGCAAAATTGTGTGAAATGCTGTGCAGAAAAGGCAGTTTCTCATTCCAAATCTGTGTGCAAATTATCAAGCTGTATTGGAGTGGGAAAAGAAGAATTGCCTTAGCATTTACGCTGGCTCTCTAGGGTTCTCTCTGAAACACACCAACAGCTGCTGTGTGGTTTTGAATAACCATTTCTGAGGCCCAGTCTATCCACTGTGCAACAACACTTAAACAGCCTCCTGCCTACTCCTATACACAATATTTTATCAATCCACATTAGTCACACTGCCTTAATCGAAAAGTAGTCCACAGCCAGGGTCTTTGAGGCAGTAATAATTCAGTTCATCTTCTCCTCCTTTACTTCTACTCCATTATCAGTGTTACCTCTGAATGTTCTTCAGTAAGATACTCATTGCTTTCATACACTTGACCTGAATCAGTATTAGAAGGACTGAAGGAAAGGCTGCAAAAAACAAACTACAGCAGTAGTTTGTCCCCATTAAAAGCAGTGATGCTCATCCAAGCAAATTTAATTAACCACATTTATTTTAAAAAAACAAACATATGGGATGAAATAACACTATTAGCATTCATGAACTTCACATTTATTTGGTTATACCTTATACAATGGAGTCTGTTTTGTTTAGTTCTTGAACATAAACACTTTTCTTAGATTGCAATGGATAATATTTGGAAAAAATATATGTGTCGAGTTTCTCAGTTAATCTGTAAATATGATTTGACTCTCTATGTGTGATATAAGAAGGAAGGAGATGTGTTTTAATTTTGAAAGACAATCAATTAAGCAGTCTGGTGCTCAGCATTCAATTAACAGAATAGGATCAGAGTCTCACTGGCCTTGATTCTCTTGCAACCCCACAAATCCCTGGAAAATTATGAGAGGTGTCATGGGACATGAAGGGAGTTGTAAAAATGGTAGATGCTTCAAATTCCTTCTGACAAACGAAGTTCTCATCATGGTAATATACTATATTAATAATCAATCTGTAAGGTGCAATTGTCTCTGAAAGGAAATCCATAGCAACAACAGAATTTGTATAGACATACAGTGGTACCTTGTATAAAGGAATTAATTCGTTCCAAATGAAATTATGTTAAGCAAATTTTCCTTTATACAAATTTCCCATAGGAATGCATTGAAAACAGTGCTATCCCTAATCACGACCATTTTTATGTTTTACAGGTTTGCCCCATAGATGATTCTGTTAAGCAAATTTCCCCTATCTCTGGAATTTTTTATGTTGTACAGATTTTATGTTATGTGTGTGTGTGTGTATAGATAGATAGATAGATAGATAGATAGATAGATAGACAGACAGACAGACAGACAGACAGACAGACAGACAGACAGACAGACACACACACACACACACACACACCGTGGCCATCTAGCCTGAAGGTTACTCTGTGCAGTTTACAAGGTGAATAATACAAATTATAAAACACACACAATGTGTATATATACAGTAGAAATCAAATGCATATAAAATATAAAATAACAAAAATATCCATAATCAATGTAATTATAATAAAAATAACAAAAATTAAGTCAAGACTACAAATGAAATGTTACAATAAACTTGTAAATAAGGTTTTAGGTCAAGACTTCTTACCCTGCAAGGGAGTAGTAAAATAAAACTAACATTTTAATTTAAATTAAATACCAAAACCCAGATCATTGAAAGAAATGTATCCATGGCAGAGCCAACATGATCTAAGACAGTGGTTCTCAACCTTCCTAATGCCGCAACCCTTTAATACAGTTCCTCATCTTGTGGTGACCCCTTGCCCTGCTGGGAAGAGGCCGCAAGCCCCCTTTGGCATGCCACTGCCGCAGGTGCCATAGAGAACTTCCCTCTACAGGCACCTTCAGCTAATTGCAGCCTCTGGTGCCATTGACTGACATCCCCTCCAACCTATCAAGCTGTAAGTCACTCGTTTCCTCCCCTCCTCCTGCAGACCCAAGACATTTGTGCCTTTTTCTTCACTGGCTCATGGGGACCCCTGTGAAATGGTCGCTCAACTCCCAAAGGGGTCCCGACCCCCAGGTTGGGAACCACTGTTCTAAGAGAAAAGCTAGGTGCAAAAGAAAATGACACAGAGTGGCAAGAGCTATCATACCTCCAAACACCTTTGTGTCAAACACTTTGTGACCCCCTTGGGAGTCTCGACCCCCAGGGTGAGGGCTTACAGTCTCTTGCTGAAAAGTAGAATTAAGACTGCAATTCTAAAAGTCAGCCCATCCAGACATGGCGGGTGGGATTTACTTTTGATTAGGCATCAAAAGAATACCACACTAAGTGATCCACTTTTAATAGAAGTATACTTTCAAAGCCTTCCATAAAAAGTCAGCAATTGTGTGTGTTTGTGTGTGTGTGTGTGTGTGTGCGCGCGCGCACGTGCATGTGTGTGTGTGTGTGCGTGTATTGCTTTTGCTAGCTCCGCGGGCGGCTTGTACGCCCGCGGAGCCGATTTGCCCCCCCTGGAGGAGGGCAAAGAGACGAGGCAGGACTCTAGTCCTGCATGGGAGGGGGGAGGAGCGCCCTATATAGGGTGGCTCCTCCCCCCAACTTCCAGTTGCATTGGAGCAGCGTTCGGAGGAACATCTCCTGCCGAACGCTGCTCGGCGCCGCCATTTTGGGCTCGGCTGAGCCACGTGGCGGGCGCCATTTTGGGGACTGCCGACAGCGGCCTCCCCATTGCTCCCCGGTAGACCCGGGGTTACTTCGAGAGGCCCGTTCGGGACCGGCGGCCGGAGGAGTCGGGCGGCCGCACGGAGCGGTGGGCGGTCGGCCGCGGCGGCGGCGGTGCCCCGGCCTCGGGCCGACTCGGCGGACCGGCGGCTGAGCGCGGCGGCGCGGAGGCCGACGGAGGGAACTCGAACCCCGGCTGGGGTCGGGCGGCGGACAGGGGGGAGCGGCATCGGCCCTCCCCCCCCTGAGTGAGGGGGATCTTGCCCCGGGCGAGGGTGGGGCGGCAGGGAGCGCGACAGCGGCAGCCGGCGTGGGCCAGGCCGGCCTACAGCGCGCACCGGGGAGAATCGGGGCCTGCGGGCGGCGGGTGCCGAACCGAGGGGTCGGGCCCTTGGGGGAGCTCGGTTAGAGGGGGTAGGACTTCGACTGGGGCCTGGGGCCCATAGCGCCGGGTGGCGCTGAGTGGTCACACCCCCCCCGCCCACCCGCCTGACTTACCTGGCCTGCTACCCCCCCCGCGCCTTATTTGGGGCCTGGCCTTCGCCTCCCTCAGCCATTATTCGGCCTACCGGGCCTGCTACCCCCCCCCAACCCCGCCATCGCTAGGGCCTGGACTTTGCATCCCCCCCGCCATTCCTGGGCCTAGAGCATCACCCTCGTGGAGCCTGGCCTTGCCTCCCCCCCCCACTCGCATTCCCCCAGCCGAGGCTGGTTTAGGCGCCGCTCATACAAGGCTCCCTCTTTGTCCCGAAGACGTACCGGGGCCTACAGGGCCTGCTGTGTTACCCGCCTCCCCTAGCAGGAACCGGGGGGTGGGGGAGGGGGGCGGCGGTCTGACACACGTATAGGGGGCCATGGCGCCGAAAAAGGGCAAGGGGAAGGGCAAGGGCAAACAGCCTGCCACCCGCCCAGCCCTGCAACCAGAGCCCCCACCGGAGGAATCGGATGAGGAGAGCTGGCCCATATGGCAACAGATGGAGGCCCGCCTTAAGGCCTTGGAGGCCTCCAAGGGAGTGGATCGGCAGGGTCCCCAGACGGAACAGCCACCTGGGGCTGGCAGCAAGGCAGACAAGGCACATAGGAGGGAGCAGCTAAAAGGAAAGATTGCTGACATGTCCGCTCGCTTTGCAGCTTTGGAGCAGCTGGACGCAACTCCTGGGACATCGGCTACCCTGGGCACGCCACCAGGGCCGGCAAAGCGGCCACGCCCGCGACTGACTGAAGAGGAGGACGACGAGGGCGTGGAGCTGACCGGAACGGAAGGAGTCCAGGCCCACCTGATGGCGGCGGAGACGGCAACACCCCGTGAGTTGGCATGCGCACCTGAACATGCGCCCACTACAACATGGCCCTGGTCAGCGGGCATTGCCCCGGCCGGGGCAGTGACACCCACGCACGGAGCGGGAAGCAACTGGCCAGCCCAGTGCCCGCCACAGGTGCTCCCGGCGTGGGGCCCGCTCCCGCCCTGGACGCCTGGGGCGTCGCCCCCTTCCATGGGGCCGAAGCCAGGCCAGCCTACATCAGCACTGGGGGGACCTGGGATGGGTCACAATAGTTACCCGGGGGTCTCGTCACACTGGCCACCCAGCCCCGCCCCGTGTTGGTCGGGGGCGGGTCACATGGCAGGGGGATGGGCACCTTGGATGGGCACGCCCGCCACTCCGGGTTATCCGGGGGTGGCGGCCGCTGCTATGCCATATGGGGACTACGCCTCCCCATTTGGGCACCATTTAACTCAAGCTACGAGGGAAAAGATCTGGAGGGGGGACTACGTGGATATTTTTAGCTTGCTGAACCGGGAGCTGGACGTTAAGGAAATGGATAAAGAGGATCCGGTGGATAAGGAGCGCAGGCTCAAAAAGAGGCCAGAACGCTCCTGGGCAGCGTGGTTGCCAGCATACCTGATCTTCATGTCCCTCACGCTGCAGGCTCACCCCTGGAGAGCGCAGGCCCTGTTGAAATACCTTGACATTATATACAGGGCCTTTGTAGATTACCCGGGGCACTGCTGGCTGCTTTATGACGAGGAGTTTCGCCGTAGGGCGGCCCTAGACCCATTCGTCAGATGGGATGAGCCTCTCCCCCCGCTCTGGCTGCAGTTTATGAACCCAAATAAGCCCTTAGGAGAGAGATACGATAGTGGACACACTATTAGGAAGGCTCCAGCCAACGCCCCCGCCCGCGCTGCGGGCCAGTCGGTTCAAGTACGGCTGGTGTGTTGGGAATATAATAGGCAAGGGGTCTGCAATAGGAAGAACTGCCGTTTTCGGCATGAGTGCTCCGTATGTGGGGCTTCACACCCGGCTGCTACCTGTGGCAAAGCCCGCCCACTGCCGGGTAAACACCGGGACAGTGGAGGGCCCAAGAAGCCGGGTGGGTCTGACGGACCACCTGCAGCGGGGGCCCAGCCCAATTAGGCTGGACGTTCTGAGGGGTTGGGCGGCGGAGTACCCCGATAGGGACGCCGCTGAGTTTTTAGTTAAGGGGTTTGAGTTTGGTTTCCGTATTCCGTTCAGTGGGGACCGTGTCCCATGGTTAGCCGAGAATTTGAAGTCCCTGGAGCTGGCCGAGGGGGTGGCGGAAGAGAAGATAGGGAAGGAGGTTAGGGAAGGCCGAGTGGTTGGCCCTTTTCAGACGCCACCGCTGCCAAACCTAAGGGTGTCGCCGATCGGCTTGGTGCCTAAGAAAGCCCCGGGCGAATTTCGCCTGATCCACCACCTATCTCATCCATCCGGGGCGTCCGTCAACGACGGCATACCGCCTGAATTGTGCTCAGTTAGGTACACGTCCTTCGACGCCGCAGTGCGCATGGTGCGCGCCTGCGGCCCGGCGGCGGAGATGGCGAAATGCGACATTAAGTCGGCCTTTCGCCTTCTCCCCGTCCACCCCTCAGATTTTGAACTATTGGGGTTTAGGTTCCGGGGCCGGTTTTATGTGGACCGGGCCCTGCCGTTTGGCTGCTCCGTTTCTTGTGCCATCTTTGAGGCGTTCAGTTCTTTTGTCGAGTGGCGGCTCCGCCACGAGACGGGCTGGGACAGTACGGCCCACTATTTAGACGATTACCTGTTCTGTGGCCCGGCCGGCACGGGCAGGTGTCGGGGCCTGCTGGACAGCTTCAGGGCGTTGGCGGGCGAGCTCGGCCTCCCGCTGGCGGAGGAGAAGACGGAGGGGCCCAGTGAGGTGCTTACCTTCCTTGGGATCGAGATCGATACCAGGGGACAGGCTTGCAGGTTGCCCCGGGATAAGCTTCAGGCCCTAAGGGACAGGGTGGAACACTCCCGACGGCGCAAAAAACTTTCCCTACGGGAACTGCAGGAGCTGGTGGGACACCTTAACTTTGCATGCAAAGTGGTGGCCCCGGGCAGGGCATTTTTGCGCCGTCTCTGTGCCGCCATGAGTGGGCTGCGGAAGCCTACCCATAGGACCAGAGTGACGGGAGAGATGCGGGAAGACTTGGCGGTATGGGGGCATTTCCTACAGGGTTTCAATGGGGTCTCCTTTTGGAGGGACGAGCTCCGGTTGGGTGCCCAGTTCCAGGTTCACACCGATGCGGCGGGGGCCCTGGGGTTTGGCATCTATTGGAGGGGCGAGTGGTGCAGCGGGATGTGGCCCCCGGATTGGCGGGAAGAGGGCGTGACCCGCGATCTCACCTTTTTGGAGCTATTTCCCATCTGGGCGGCCCTTTATATCTGGTCGGAGGCTTGGGCCAATGCAGTGGTGCACTTTTGGTGCGACAATCAGGCGGTGGTGTATGTCATCAACAATCTAACATCACGTTCCCCCCGGGTGATGAGGCTGGTACGGGCTTTTGTACTGCGGGCACTACAATTTAACATAGTGGTGCACGCTCGTCACGTGCCGGGGGTGGAGAATGAGATCGCTGATGCTTTGTCCCGCCAACAGGCAGAGCGTTTCCGGGCCCTCGCCCCAGAAGCGGCCCAGTCCCCAGTGGAGATCCCGTTGGAGGTATGGCAGGCTGGCGCGCCGAGGCCGACGGAGCACTTCTAGGCTCTGTCGCCCCGAGAACACAGAGGGGGTACTCGGCGGTGATGGGGGAGTTTTCAGCTTTTCGGGAGCAACAAGGCCTTGCCCAACTCTGGCCATTGCCTGTGGAGCACTTGCAAAGGTTCTTGGTATATCTGCACCGTAAGGGTCTAGCGCCCGGGTCTCTCCAGGGGAAGCTGGCCGCCCTGGCATTCTTCTCTAGGCTAAAGGGACACACTGACACGACACGGGATTTTCGGGTGCGGGGCATGGTAGCCGGATGGTCCAGGATTAGGGGCAAGGTCCCGGACGCTCGCTTCCCGCTCTCGCCGCTGCTGCTGGAGCGCATGAGCGCCAGTTGGCCAAAGATGTGCAGGGATAGCTACGAGGCGTCCCTGTTTCGGGCGGCCTCGTTACTGGCCTTTTTCGGCGCCTTGCGCATCAGCGAGCTCGTGGCGGCGAGTGGGAAGGATCGGTCCGGCACAGCTCTAGGCGTGGCCGATATACGGCTGACTGGGGAGACCTTGGTAGTGAGAATCAGGAGGTCAAAGACGGACCAGAGGGGGAAAGGCACAGATTTGAGGCTGGGCCCGTGCTCCATAAGGGGGATATGCCCGGTAGCTGCTATGAGGGAATACCTGGCATTGCGTGGGGGGAGAGGTGAGTATGCCTTCGTGCACCGGGACGGACGCCCCTTAACGAAATTCCAGTTTGCGACCATGACCAACAGGGTCCTGGGGAAACTGGGACTGGGAGAGCTAAGATTTGGCACCCATTCGTTCAGGATTGGGGCGGCTTCGACGGCCGCCGCGGTGGGGTATGACGAGGGAGCTATCCGCCGGCTGGGGAGGTGGGCCTCACCCTGTTACAAGAGGTACGTGCGGCCGTTGCCGCCAATTTAATCGGTTTGGTTGTCCCTCCAGGTTTGGGCCAGTGTGACTGGCGGTTAACATGTTGATTTTGTCTCCCCAGGAGCAGAGGGCTGCACCCGTCGGGCGAGGGTTGTTTTTGTGGGGCACAGTTACGTGTATTGGGCGGAGAAGTACGCCCGCAGATCCGGCTGGGGACCAAATTTGGGACTGGGTAGTCGTGCTGTAATTGAATGGTGGGGGAAGAGAGGGATGAAGTGGCGGGAGTTCCTAGGGACGGCCATTATGGCGGCCCGGGGTAGGCCACCAGACTTCTTGATGATTCATTTGGGAGGAAACGACCTGACTACCCAGACGGGCAAGTCATTGATATGGGAAATCTTGAGGGACCTGGAGGATTGGCGAGCCAGGTTCCCGACTTGCAAAATTTTGTGGTCGACACTGATACCACGGCAGGTGTGGAGGGCTGACTGTGACCCACAAAAGATCAATCGCTCCAGAAAGGGGGTGAATCAAGAGGTTTGTAGGGCGATCTGCAGAGAGTTTGGGGCGGTGCTGGGCCACCCGGAGTTCAATGTGCGCAGGACGGAGCTTTATCGGCCCGACGGGGTTCACCTGACGGACGTGGGCATGGAATTGTTCCTGCGTGACTTGCGGAGGGGCCTAGCTGAAGAATTGGCTGCTGGTGGGGAGCCGGGGCCATAGCAAGGCTAGGCCTGCGGCTGTGGCGGCTAAAAGCATGGAGGGCAGCAGGGAGCATAACATTGGCTAG
>JAHTLZ010003526.1:68134197-68148316 GCA_023846285.1 Phrynocephalus versicolor
ACACACACACACACACACACACACACACACACACACACACACACACACACACACACACACACAAATTTACATGGTTCCCTGAATGATGGACTACCATGGACTTGCACAACATCATCTCTTCGGCTTGAATACGGAGATGAGCACCGCCCCTAGAGTTGGGCACAACTACCACGCATGTGCAGGGGGAACTTTTACCTTTACCTTACCATACATGGCCACACAGACTTTGTGTTTATAGACTTTGTGATTGCATTAGTGCAATGTTGTCTGTCAATGCTGTAAGATGTCCCTCAATTCCCTGCTCCCAATACTTGAATAGCCTTAATTGTACTGGACTGTATATTATCCCTCATTACTGTAAGCCACCTTGAGTACTTTTTCAAGGAGAAAGGCGGGGTAAAAATACTTTAAAATAAATAGAAATAATAGATTTTAGAACGATTATGAAATTTTAGGAAAGAGAGAATAATTGCTTTGTCACACTATGTCTCTGATTTTTCACACCAATTTACAGATTTGGCCTTCTTGGTGAGGGTGAAATTGTAAACTTATCACTCACGAGTTAGTTTCTCATCACTGGTGAGTGGTGACTTCATTACTTTATATATTATTTCACTTGAAACTCTTATCTTTTCCTTTCTATTTAGCAGAAGTCAGATAAGGGTAAGCTAAATAACCCACTACACAAGTATTACATCCACCCACATACCAGCATCAAGAAACTAATAAGAGGTTGGTCACGAACTAGATTTGCATTAATAACTCTGCATTAATGACTTTCATTCACACATTATTGGCCACCTTGTTATAGCTGAGCAATATGGACCATGGTTTCTTCTGAATCGAGAAATATTTTTAATGAGGTATGTTTTAAGGTATGATCACTGCAGATGGCGACTGCAGCAACGAAATTAAAAGATGCCTGCTTCTTGGGAGGAAAGCAATGGCAAACCTAGGTAGCATCCTAAAGGGCAGAGACATCATTTTGCCAACTAAGGTCAGGATAGTCAAAGCTATAGTTTTTCCAGTAGTGATGTATGGAAGTGAAAGCTGGACTATAAAGAAGGCTGATTGCCGCAGAATCGATGCTTTTGAGCTGTGGTGCTGGAGGAGAGTCTTGAAAGTCCCCTGGACTGCAAAGAGATCAAACCTATCCATCTTGAAAGAAATCAACCCCGAATGTTCACTGGAAGGACAGATTTTGAAGCTGAGACTCCAGTACTTTGGCCACCTCATGAGGAGAGAGGAGTCCTTGGAAAAGTCCCTGATGTTGGGAAAGAGTGAAGGCAAAAGGAAAAGAGGACGGGAGAGAATGAGATGGTTGGACGGTGTCATCGATGCAACAAATATGGATTTGAGAAAACTCTGGGAGGCAGTGGAAGATAGGAAGGCCTGGCGAGCTCTGGTCCATGGGGTCACGAAGAGTTGGACATGACTGAACAACTGAACAACATGTTTTAAGCATCACAGCTGGGAAGTGATTTTTCTCCCGGTTCATCTGCATGAATCTAAATTTGTAGACTCATATTGTGCATAAAATGGTCATTTAAAACTCTTCACTCTTAAAGAAACAAGAGTGGGGGTAAGAATATTATATTAAGGACCTACTCATGCATGGCCTTACATTCTACATCTACAGGGTTTTTTAAATCTTTGGAAAATTGTTTTCTCCCATGACTATAACATTGTAACATTTGTGAAATGTTGCTGTTCCTTTCCTAACCATTCTGAAACCAAGGTAAATCAGCTACAAGGCAATGAAATTATTCTAGTGACTCCATATCCAAAAATCCCACCATCTAAGGAACTGCTAAACCATTTTTGAAGAAGAAACACCTCCTCTCTGGAGGGTGTATTTCGGAGGAGGCTTCAGTGAATGCACACACTCCTGGTCTCAATGTAGCATTCCTGGAGAGGACGTGACCTTCTATTTCCTCTGACTTTTTTTGTTTTGAGCCAGAGCCAAAGGGCTAAAGAGCAGCTGCTTCCTATTAGAATCATTGTTTATCTAAATGCTTATAAACATAGATAAGAGAATAAATGGAAGGCTTCTGAGATGAACACGTCAGTCTTTTGTCTGTGCATCTAGTCTCAGCTGGCTGAGAAAAAGGCACCTCTGTGTGTCTGTGTTTTTGTCCTTTTCCTGTAATCAAGGTCAGTTTGGGCTTAAGAAGTTCTCCAGCGAATTCCCAACAATTAATTAGTGTGAAGATCAGTGTATCACAACCTCCAGTGCTTTGGATGATTTTGTTTCTAGACTTTTATGCCTGGAAACAAGACAAAGCACAGCACTGGTGAAGTAGTCAGCAGAGGAGCTCCACCATCCAGATTCACCATCTCCCTTTCTTTCCCTCATGAATGAAACAACTTCCTCACTCTTGTACCTCTTCACCCATGAGTTATACAAATCACAAACAATAATCCTTAATATATACAGTATATGTGCAGCAATATCTCATGGGATTTCCAAATACCAGCCCAATATTAGCCTCATGCTAGTTAATGAAATCAGATCAAATAAGTTTATTACAGTCATTTGACCCGTGCACAAAGCAAGATCAAACAACAAAGTGATAAAAGGAGAGAAATCCAGCAAATAATTAAACATCTGGAAATAGCTTCACCCTCTATGAGTTGCCGCTAAAAAGAACTTTGCAATCTGTGTTGTAGTACAAGTATTCTCAAGTCATACAAGCAATCAAGCAATGCCAGGCTAGCCTTCTAGTTGGATGACCTTGAAGCTTGTTCAACAGAGGATAAATCAAGTATCTCCTGATTTGTTCATAGAGAAGGCATTGTTGGAAAATATGCAAAAGAAATTCAGGGACCCCTGAACCACATGGGCAGAATCTACCCTGAAGAGAGGCTGAGAAGATCACATTTAATGCTCTATAAGACGGTGCTATCTGAAGTGAAGTAAGATAGCCTCCAAGAGACCCATATAGTGGAAGAACACCACTTAGACAGTAACAAGCTCTGTTTGGTGGGAGATATGTTCTTGTTTTTCAATGTCACATAGCCTCTGGGTTATTTAATCAGATCTATGTCAACAAATAATTCCTGAAGCTACCCACAATATAAAAATGGTGGGTCTCTTTTTGTAAACCATTTGAAGATGCATTGCATACTTATTGAAAACTCTCCAAGAATTGGTCCAAAAAGTATTTAAAAACACTTTTTTAAAAATGGCATTAAAACATATTTTAAAATATAATTAATTAAGAAAATTGTCAAAGTGACAGAGAAAAAGACTATATATTGGTCCAGCAGGACTGTTGGTACTGGAAATGGCAGATTGTCATTTATTACACAGTCCTCAATTGGTTTTGGGCTTGCATGAGACTTTGTCTCACTGCAAAGAAGTTATTCACAACCTGAAATTGAAGCAGAATTTCTTTAGTTAGTAACAATGTGCTGCTGGTGGTGATGAAATTGCCACTTGGCCAGCATAACTGTGGAACATGATACAGTACTGTATAACTTTTGCAATGTTGATTTATGAAAATAGTTCTATCTAGGTATCTTTCCACATTTCAATATGAAAATATTAAAAACTAAACCTATCCTGTATTGTAAATACATACAAATCATATAGAAGAATGACAGCAGGATAAAATAAGAAATGAATTTCTAAGCTGCAATTCCTACTGTTTTATTCACTCTTTGTCACATTTACCTTGAACCCGTAATCTGACATTTGTCCCTGAGCAGCCAGATTAGTTACAGATGGAGTGACTGTATAAAAGAAGTCATGCAGACATAGTTAACAAGCAGCAAATGCTGATACAATCTGCTGACAGAACATTCTCTCTTTCTCTGACAGCCAGTAAGACTTAACCATAACATAGTTACTAAAATTTCCCAAGATTGTATCTCTAGTTACACTCTGGAATTGGAACACTGCAGAGTGACAGGGCAATTTGACATCTATTCTGCCCTCCAGTTGCTCAGGATCTCCAACATAGGCTATATACTATGCCAACCCATATTATGCCAAGGCTACTTCTACACAGTACAGTAATACCTCTGATAACGAATGCCTCTCTGTTAACAAATAATTCAGATAGCGAATTGAAATTTTCGGGAATAGGGAAACAAATTTTCCCTATGACCTGTCTCTGATAACAAATTTCCATTATGATTTGCAAAAAAAATAAATAAAAAAAAATAAAAAAAAATAAAAGGATGACCAGGATGCCTCGTAGTTTGTGGAGGGATGAGAGGAGTTGTAGCAATTTTTTTCCATTGTGTTTTCGAGGCATTCTGGACATTTTTTTTTTTTTTACTGAGGGATATGGACCTTTCAAACTTGGAAAGGTAGGGAGCTGAGGTTTCCTTGCTCTGTGTTTTTTTTTCTTTCATTTTCAAGTGTTTATTGTGATTATATTTACATTGCATTTTGCGCGGGAACAACTTGGGGTTTATATTGTAGCTTTCTTTTGTGAATATTTGCACTGATTTTTATTGCTTTGCAAGTGGGAACAACTTGGGCTTTCATTTGCTGCTCTCTTTTGTTCATCTTTGCATTGCACTGCAGGAGGCATTCGGGGGTGGTGGTATTCTGGCTCTACATGCGTATAAAGTGCATTTTATAAAGAGGTCTGGAAAAAATGGCTTTTTTGCTTTTCTTCAGAACTCTAGAATGGATTAACTGGTTTCCCTTTCATTTCAGTGGGAAATCGTGTTTCGGATAGCGTAAATTTGAGATAGTATGATGCCTCAGATAATGAATTAAATTCATTATTTGGGGCATTACTGTATCTTTTCCCCAAAACCTTATTAGGTTTCTGAACTGGTTACCATGACCTTTCACCATGACCTTTCACCATGGCTACTTCCAACTAGTTCATTAGTTACTTGCTTTTTGCTCTCTTCCTTCAAGAAAGACGTACGTTCTATTTCCAACCCTCCTTCCTGAAGCCAATCCTTGGGACAAGTACAGTCATAATTACAGCCTCGCACCAGCTTTCCTCAGACTGACAATCCTACTTGGATGAGTAACAAAATATTTCAATATCACAAGAAAAGAAGTCCAGTAGCCATGACTCAACTTCTGGATAACCTCACCTGGATGACTGAGAATCTCAGTCATAAACTACAAATCAAAAACAGCAAACAGGTAAGGCTGCTCAACAACCCTGCATCCATGTCTTTCTTTTCAATATGGTCTGTGTAACGACTTAATGAGAGAGAAATTAATGAGGATGTGGGAACAGTGGCAATATTAGGGAACTTGGTATTATAGGTGGAACAAAGGAAGGACAGTGGGGATTGAGAATGAAAGGAGGCAAGGACAGAAGTAAAAGAAGTTAGTGGAGATAAGTTCCACCTTTCCTTCTCTTCCTAAAGCATTCCCTACTCCACCTGTGAAATTTCTTAGAAAATGATGGTTTTTGCAATCCGTGTTGTAAACATGGACTTTTACCATTTGTCTGATAATGAAACCAAAAGCTTGGGACATCTCCTTCTACTTTCTTCTCCCAAGCTTCTTTTAGAGGGTATTTTGTTTTGCAGCACCTTCCTTAATTTATGAATTTTCTTCCGCTACCTTGATATTAGGCCTCCTATCCTTTAGTTCCCTTTCTTTCTCAAACATCTATCCTTACAGGTATAGTTGCACTTACCGTATATACTCGAGTATAAGTCAACCCGAGTATAAGCCGGGGCCCCTCATTTAAACCCCCCAAAATGGGAAAATTTACTGACTCAAGTATAAGTCTAGGGTGGGAAATGCAGCAGGGCCTGGCAACTCCTCTTTTGTGAGCTGTGTGTGTGTGTGTGTGTGTGTGATGTTTAAAATGACTTTTAGCCACCGAGGCAAGTGCTTGAGTTGGTGGCTAAAAGTCATTTTAAACATTGTTTTAAAATGACCCTTTAAAAAGTCATTTTAAACATGGGGGGTCAGGAGAAGCGGTGCACAATGTTTAAAATGACTTTTAGCCACTGACCCAAACTTGCCTCAGTGGCTAAAAGTATTGACCCACATATAAGCCAAGGACCCCTTTTTTCAGCCCAAAATTAGGGCTGAAAAACTAGGCTTATACTCGAGTATATACAGTATTCCCTAGGACAATGTCAAGTTTCAGTCTCGGCCATACTAAAAGAAGACACCATACCAGCATTCTGACAGTGTGGACAAATGGGATATTCATAAACAATCCACACTGTAATACTGACTAAACACATTGATTTCATGGCATCCACTGCCATATGTGCAATACAGTACAGACTGACTCCAGACATCACATTACAATTAGATTTCCAGGTCGAAATTTCCTTCAGCAATGTCACAAAGAGGCCTAGCTACCGATTCACTGAACAGTCACACTCATCCTTCCATAAAGGGCTTTGCTTTTTAGACAGCAGATGGTAATCAGGACTGCTGATTGTGCTTATTCTGCAACTTGTAAAATCAACACCCTTTTCAAGCTTGGTCTGCGATATTGACATAACCTGGTCTTTATCTTTGTTATGCTGACCAGAAAGCCACCAGGAGGCAGCACAGTTCCAAAGACAGAGACTCCACCACCAAGCCTCTTTTACTGGTTTAACAATCCCACTATGGCACATTAATGCAAGTTAATGTTCCTGCTCTTCCTACAGGACTGTCAAGTCATCATTACCATGGCAACATATTGTTACATCTTCATTTTGGTTGTAGTTGCAACTCTCTCTTAAGCAAGAAATTCAGCTCAAGCCTGAGCATCTCTCGGGGAAACGGTCAGAGATGAAGGGGCTGCAGCAGCTGAAATGGCTTTAAAATAATTATAGCAAACTCTGGGCTGCCCTTAAAAGCTTGGAAAAGGTTGTAGCACTCAGTGAGCCCTTTACTGAAGTCTAAAACACCATCCTATGCTTAAATTCTACAAGTTATTCTTTAAGTCCATCATATAACAGTTCCTGGCCTCACGGCTTACATACGATACAGTACAGCTAGCAGGTAGGACAAATACAGAAAGCTAATTCCAGATGCCTAGGTTGTCACACAGCAATCTCCTTGTTACACATGAACCTATGCAAATCAGTTGGTCTCATAGTACCAACTATGTACTGAAAAACTACTTTTCCATCTTAAGTGTAAACAAATTGTACATTTTCTTTGTATTTTCAATAAATAAAAAAGGTCATTTCTGACTTCAGCCCATAAACCCTATGCACCATGGACAGTGCCCACTGTTTTGGAAATCTGTAGTTCAATAATATTGGTGCTGGCAGTGGTGAATAAACTTAGGGACCCCTGTATATTTTTAAAAAAGCCTGCTTCCCTATCACCCTTTGATAACCATATTTCCATTCTTAGATGGAGCTGGACAAAAGGGACAGTCATTCCCAGAATTCGAAAGCAACTGCAACCCACTCTTCTAAATTGAAGGCAGAAAAGAAAGATGGAGTTGCTAATTTGATTTTGGACTCTAAAGGTGCTTATAGTGTTTCAGGACAGAGTTAGAACCATTTAGACTTCTCTTAATGCTCCAAAGCTAGATCAGTGTTGAGGTGGGTCCAGGAAAAAGAGAAAAATGGAGGCGAAGATTTCTGGCAATGATCAAAATTTCTTTTTTAGTTATCAGAACCAGCCATAAATTAGAGATCTTTCCACGTTCTTGTTTTAACTTTCCCAAATCTGGATAGCATACATGCAAGGGCAAATAACTATGTAAGTTGGCCTTATGTCTTATGCATTCACTGCCTGGTCATGATCTTAGGGAGATCATCAATTCCCTGGCAATATTTATTACTAATTCATAAATGTTTATTTACAGTTTAATTAGCATGTGACTTTGACTATCTATGAAGGTACACCTCTTTGAAGAAACATAATGTGCAAACAGGCCCGGAGAGTCTTTTCATATTGTGTTATTTCTCAAGTTAGAAATAGTAGGTTGTTCTGTAAATGTCTCTGCTGTGTCAGATGCACCAAAATCTTTCAAGTGCCTTTGTGAAATGAATGAGAGTATTGACAGAACACGGAATCCACATAACCTGCAATGTTGTCCTATGTGACACATAACAACCCTCACGCATACAAGGGTTGCCCTTTTCTCTCTCCTTGTAAGATTATGGGAAGCATTTCCTGTTATCTGAGATAGTAAAAAAACCATCTGAGTGCCATATAGATAAGAGATACTGTGGACTTCAGTTTCTATTCCAGAAACTGAAAAGAGTGTAACAAAATGAAAACACAATGAAATACTGTACAGCATGTCTGCACAATAAACATCCCTTCATTGTAGATAATGTCTTCTTGCAATAGATGCTGCCAGTATTTTTGCTCCTAAGAGGTGTGCGGAGGACAGTAGCTCTGCACTGTCCAGCAATTGACATGAGTTATTACTATGCTGTACAACAGAGCATGAAAACCAATGGTGTTATTGGACCATAATTGTTTGAGTGAGCGATGGTATAAAGCAGCTCTTGTAATCTAGATTTCAGATTTCAAACTGATTTGAATTCTTTCTGTTAACACTTCCTTTAGGTGGCTGTAAAATGACAGTTCTTCTTGTTTTTAATAACACTAGTCAGGAAACCAGATAACAGCCATCTCTTTTTCCATGGTGAAGTCAAATGCATACCCCTCTGAGACAGGAATTTTTCATGGAGGACATAGCAGTTGAAAGGAAGTCTTTGGTGAGAACCTATTTTTTCCATACCAAGATATGGAAAGGTTTGTGCCTTTCTTCCCCCTTTCTTGCCCTGTCCTGTTAGCTGCACTAATCCAAAAAAACCCAAAAAAACATTATATATACAGCAGACTCATTCTTTTTTGGATGGTGGGTGGGAATCAAAACAACTGGAGATGTTTAGTGTGTGTGGGGGGGAGAACCACCACTCATTCCAGGTAAAATCAGACTGGATAACAACCATTCCATATAAAAAGTTGGTGTGCCAGCTTTAAGAAAAATAAGAGAAAGGTGCCAGATGATGTTCATCTTAAGCTATATGCTACTGACAAAATGTCACAGCTTATCTTTTGCTGCATTGACGGGTTGTCATTGTCCTCATCATTATTCTCCAGTGAATTCAAGGCAGCACACATGACTAATCCACCTTACCTGTCCTCATCCGCACAATAATCCTAGGAGGCAGGGCAGGCTGAGAAAGTGTGCAGCTGGCTCAAGATCACCCAGTAAGTTTCACCACTGAGTGCCTGAATGAACTGATGAATCCTAATCCAACACCCAGTCACTCTATTTCTATCATTTACAATGCACATTGATGCCACCACACGTGTACATACTACACTGTTTTTCACAGATATCATCTTTAAATTTGATGCCATCATTATATATGGTGCTTTCACTACAAAGTGAAAAATCCCCACCAAAATATTATCCAGAGAAGAAGGGTAGGCAACAGGTGATCAATTCAGTTACACCACTCGAGGTTTCTTGCCATGTGCATGGGAACAAAGGGAGCCATAATAAGCACATGGGGCAGCTAGGTGATATATAGAGATACCGTACGTCAGAAGCTGAGAATGAAACAATAAGATGAAGAGTTTGAGAAACTGGAACAGGGAGCTTCAGATGGACCTTGATGTAGAAGTCAGTGGAAATTTGGAGGTGGGCAGGGAGATGTTATCAGAGCTGTGAGAGATGAATCGTTTTGGCAGCAGAATCATACATCCGTGTCAACAGGGTCTAAGTGGGAAAGGGAATGAACAGAGAGTGGAAGAGTTAGGGTAGAAGTGACCAAGGTTTCAACCACTGCCTTTTTCAAGGGACAGGTTCTTGCAGTGCTATTAAGTCAGAAGGAATAGCTCTAGGCAAGTGGCTAAATAAAAGGCAACAAAGAAGGCAAGAGAAAGCTAAGGATATGTGATGTTGCCACTAGGGATGTGTTCTTTCAGAGTTCCAAATTTCAATGACTACGATCCTCAAGTAGCGCTTCCTATAGAGCCTATTAGGCACCAGGATTATGCCTCCAAAGAAGCACTGCAGTAAGTCTCCCCTCAAACCAACTACAGGACACGTGGAAACTGGAAGAGCCCAATGGTAAAAAATCAATCACCCCACATTCTTTTTTTTTCAGGGGGTGAAACCTACAGGGGGTGCTTACTTTGTTCTCTGGACTGCAGTTTCCGAATTACAGTCTTGGAGTATTCTAGGAACCGAACCTCAAAATTTCAGAATAGCACACACACCCGTCTTGACAATGGATACATTTAAGTATCATCTGTGGCAGCCATGTCCAAACTTCGGCCCTCCAGATGTTTTGGACCGCAACTCCCACAGTCCTTTGCCATTGGCAATCTAAGCTTAGAATTCTGGGAGTTGTGGTCCAAAACATCAGGAGGGCCAAAGTTTGGACATGCCTGATCTATGGACTGAAAACTCATATTGGATTACTCTTGCAGTTCAGAAGCTGCAACTGACACAGCAAGAGCTGGTGAGGCTGCTTATTAGGTCCTCTTACTATACAACCCAGCCAACAACAACAACAGCAGCAGCAGCAGCAGCAGCAGCAGCAGCAGCTCCGGACTAGATTACCTGAACTGCCCTTTTCCCCCTTATAAACCATCCCCATCACCACTCTGAGATGGAGACCATGATTATCATATCACAAGTTAGGGAAATTTATTTGCTGATGATATACAGCAGGGCTATCTTGCATCTGGAGTGCACCCTATGTCTAGTAAGATGGCAGCTCCTTTTCTCACATGTTTTGCTGCTATTTGTTCAACATATTTGTTTTCCTGGGTGTTTTTCTGATTATCTTCTTAATTACAGACACAATCAGTTATCCCTGTTTTCAGTTACCTGTTTTGAATGAACTAGCCTACTGATTTTAATGTTTTTTTTAATTTTGTTATTAATTACTGTTATATTTCATTTTTTTGTAAATCACTTCTGATTCTTTCAAAAATAAAAAGTAATTAAATCACTTTTGTTTTTAAAAACATTTGAAATATTAAAGCAAAAAATGAAATAAATAAAATAAAGTGTGTGGAAATAGCTGGCATGGTTTTACTAAAATGCATATAAACCATCAATTCAATAACACAGTTCTATTGTCTTAAGCTAGGATTATTAAGTAAAACCTGCAACTACAAGAAATACAAAGAGAGCAGGACCTGAAAGGGCTCCACATAACGTTCACCTCATTTACTGGTGCTTTTCTGACATTTCCTTCTGAATGTAAGCTCCCACATCCTCTTGTGAAGGTCACAAGACCATTCACAGCAGCATTTAACACAGACTAAAACATACAGCTGGATAGAAAATTTGGCAACTACCTCATGCATACAAATAAGTGTGTTTTGCATGCATAACCTGTACTTCCTCCCACAATAGGAAGGCATTTTAATGCACTGATCTCTAACATGTCGAGATCACTATTTGATTTGGTGCATTTTTAATTGAGATCATTGGTTTCTGCACAGCAGAAGAAACCAATATTATAATGCATACCAACAAGAGAGAGGAAGCGTTAAAGGTGGGTTTTATGTGATAATGAACTGTCACTGAACAATTTCACAGGTGACTAAAATAGAATATCCTTTGGAAACTGTTTTCTTTCCATGGACAAGTAAGGTAACACTTACATGAGTCACATTCTATTCTTTTTCAAGGGCCTGCTTGTGCAGTCGCCAATCATTTTTGCACCCTTTCTTCTCCTTCAGTGTATGGATACAGTGTACTGTATTAGGAAAGCAAAATGTGTTGCTTATATACCACACCACAGTGCACTCTCTGGGTGGTTTATAGGTAATTATGCAGGTTACTCAGTGAGCTGGGTACTTATTTTACAGACCTTGGAAGGATGGAAGGCTGAGTGAACCTTGAGCCTACTTTCTGTAATTGAAACCCAGGTCATGAGCACAGTTATCGGTGTAGTACAGCAGTTAACCATAGCACAACAAGAAAGTAAGTAAATAATGGAAGAGGACATTTTCACATACATTTACTAGTATTCACTTTTACCATTGAAATACCTGACTAAGCAAAGTCGAGTTCCTTAATAAACATAGGTAGAAAAGATGCTTTTTACCACTGCACCACGAAGCTCCATCCATTCAGGTTTCTACTACTCCCTTAAAAGTCCTGTAGTTCATCCTAGTACACCAAATGTATTCCAAATCTGAATATTCTGGAGGCCACAAAATACATACAGATAACCATTTTCAAAGCAACTTGACAATCAGGAGGGCAAGCCAATAAACAATATAGTGTCACCCTCAAGTAAAGTTCATGGTAACATTCTTTCCCAGTTCCAACTGACTAAAACATTCTCACTGACTATACTACTCTCTCAGCTCTAACAATATGTTTAATTAAAAGGATGAATCAGGCTGAAGGGTGTAGATGAGGAATACCATGGTCCACTGAGCTGTTTGCTGTCTCCGTTTCTGAAATCTGTTAGTAAGTCACAACTAGAGTAGACCCACTGAATCAGTAGAACTTACAGAGAAGCGAGTTCACCAAATTCCCAAAGATTCAACGGACATTCTCAAGTTGTGACTTGCTGGACTTTGGCTGTCGAGTACATTAGGAACCCAGTATCCGCTGGGTACTGGTTCCAGGCCTTCCTGTGGATAATGAAAACCGTGAATAAGAGAGAATGCCATATCCCCCCCCCAAAAAAACCCTGTTATTTTTGTGGCAGTAGCTTGCTTTATGGCTGCTGTTTTGTGACAGTAGCTTGCTTTACAGCTGCTGTTTGTGACAGAAGCTAGCTTTATGGATGCTGTTTTACCACAGTAGCTTGCTTTGTGGCTACTGAATTACTTATTTAATTTTTCCTCTGCCAACCATGGATAACTTAATCAGTGGTTAATGAATCAGTGGATACGGGGGTCCTACTGTAATTTTGGCTTGCAGCAGCCCTAAGAATTAATCTTATTGCATAGGTACACCTGCAGAAGGCAAATGGCTCAATCACAACAGTATTTTGGAGACAATTAACAACGCCTCCTTTGGATTTTCAGGTGTGCCCTAACCCACATGCCCGAAAATCCAAGTAGATATTTCTTAATTGGCAGAGAAAATCTACTGTAAATTAACCCATTACCTTTCTGCAGTCACAAACATGAGACTGGGGTTTAACAAATTACCCCTGGAAGTTCCTTTCATTTACAGCCTTCTAGCAAACAGAAGGCTGTGGCTGCCTTTAATGAGTCAAGCCATCTCATGTTGGTCTTACTCTTTTCCTCAAATTGTTGTCTCCCCTGTCTTATTATCTCCTAATATGCCCAAAGTATGATAGCTTCAGTTCGGTCACCTTAGATTCTAGTGAGAATTCTGGCTTGAATGGCACAAGTACTCATTTATTTGTTATTCTGGCCAAACATGGTATCTGCTCAGGTCTTCTCTAATATCACTGCTTTAAATGAGTCAAATAGCACTGTTTTAAATGAGTAACATTTTCTCCTGTCAGCATTCCTTAATGCCTAGCTTTCATACCCAAGCACAGTGATTGGGAATATGATAGCATGGACAATTTTGCCTTTGGTCTTTGCTGACACTTGTGTAAGCTTTAAGATCTTTTCTAGTCCTTTCGTGGCTACTCTTTTTAGTCTCACTCTTCTAAGTTCTTGCTTGCACTCTTCATTTGGTGTTAGAACTCAATGAAGGTATAGAAAATTTATAATTATTTCAATTTCTTCACTGTCATCATTAGAGTTATGGAATTACAGTATTCTATTGCCTTTTAAATGTTCAGTTGTAATCCTGATTTTTTACACTTTCTTATTTATTCAACTTCAATAGTCTTATTTATTCAACTTCAATTGTTGGTGCTATTGCCTGCCAACAATGGGTTGTCATCTGCACATCTTGAATCACTGATGTTACTTTGATTTTTACTCCTCATTTATGTGAATGTGACCAATCTTTCCATATGATATGACTCACAATACCTTCCTTCTCCAATTACCAAGCTTTATTTTAGGGTTACCCCCCTTGAAAAAAATACTGGTAGAGAGTGACATTCCAACATCTGTGGGATTCAGCCAGAACTGAATCCACCTGAATTGATTTCCTTACAAATTCTCCCCAAACCCCTGATTTGAAGTAAGGCTGAGGCAACTTTGGCCTCTCCCATCTCTTTCTCCCTCTGACTCCCTCCACTCCAACGTATGTATGTATGTATGTATGTATGTATGTATGTATGTATGTATGTA